>JBAPLH010001147.1:0-25945 GCA_037897445.1 Ceriops zippeliana
TGTTAAATTGAATTAATTCATGTAATTGATGGTCCATGGGCATTTTTTTCATAATGAATATAGTTATTAAGAAAGAATCAGAAGTTAATTTCAAGGTTATTGCATGAAAAATAGTCCTGGTAACAACAAGAGGAGCCTAATTAACACGAGGTGATTAGAAATTCTCATTATTTAGGAATTAAACCAGTTAACATTTGTGCGAAATGCAAACCGTGATGAATGGCACCTTTGGCTGATGGATTTAAATAGATTTGGATTTTTATTGGTGTTTATGCTTGTTTGATTCAATTAAATATACTAGGTTGTTTAACCACATGTGTTATATTTCATGATCAATTATCAAAAAATGGCTTTGGAATCAAAAGAGGAGCCTTGTCAACTAAAAATGATGCGAGGAACTCTCTATTTTTGAATTCAACAATTAATATCTATAAGAAATGCAATTCAAAATCAAGGACTCCATTGTTTGTTAAATTGAATTAATTCATGTAATTGATGGTCCATGGGCATTTTTTTCATAATGAATATAGTTATTAAGAAAGAATCAGAAGTTAATTTCAAGGTTATTGCATGAAAAATAGTCCTGGTAACAACAAGAGGAGCCTAATTAAGACGAGGTGATTAGAAATTCTCATTATTTAGGAATTAAACCAGTTAACATTTGTGCGAAATGCAAACCGTGATGAATGGCACCTTTGGCTGATGGATTTAAATAGATTTGGATTTTTATTGGTGTTTATGCTTGTTTGATTCAATTAATATACTAGGTTGTTTAACCACATGTGTTATATTTCATGATCAATGTATCAAAAAGTGGCTTTGGAATCAAAAGAGGAGCCTTGCTAACAAAAAATGATGCGAGGAACTCTCTATTTTTGAATTCAACAATTAATATCTATAAGAAATGCAATTCAAAATCAAGGACTCCATTGTTTGTTAAATTGAATTAATTCATGTAATTGATGGTCCATGGGCATTTTTTTTCATAATGAATATAGTTATTAAGAAAGAATCAGAAGTTAATTTCAAGGTTATTGCATGAAAAAATAGTCCTGGTAACAACAAGAGGAGCCTAATTAAGACGAGGTGATTAGAAATTCTCATTATTTAGGAATTAAACCAGTTAACATTTGTGCGAAATGCAAACCGTGATGAATGGCACCTTTGGCTGATGGATTTAAATAGATTTGGATTTTTATTGGTGTTTATGCTTGTTTTGATTCAATTAATATACTAGGTTGTTTAACCACATGTGTTATATTTCATGATCAATGTATCAAAAAGTGGCTTTGGAATCAAAAGAGGAGCCTTGCTAACAAAAAATGATGCGAGGAACTCTCTATTTTTGAATTCAACAATTAATATCTATAAGAAATGCAATTCAAAATCAAGGACTCCATTGTTTGTTAAATTGAATTAATTCATGTAATTGATGGTCCATGGGCATTTTTTTCATAATGAATATAGTTATTAAGAAAGAATCAGAAGTTAATTTCAAGGTTATTGCATGAAAAAAATAGTCCTGGTAACAACAAGAGGAGCCTAATTAACACGAGGTGATTAGAAATTCTCATTATTTAGGAATTAAACCAGTTAACATTTGTGCGAAATGCAAACCGTGATGAATGGCACCTTTGGCTGATGGATTTAAATAGATTTGGATTTTTATTGGTGTTTTATGCTTGTTTGATTCAATTAATATACTAGGTTGTTTAACCACATGTGTTATATTTCATGATCAATGTATCAAAAAGTGGCTTTGGAATCAAAAGAGGAGCCTTGCTAACCAAAAAATGATGCGAGGAACTCTCTATTTTTGAATTCAACAATTAATATCTATAAGAAATGCAATTCAAAATCAAGGACTCCATTGTTTGTTAAATTGAATTGAATTCATGTAATTGATGGTCCATGGGCATTTTTTTTCATAATGAATATAGTTATTAAGAAAGAATCAGAAGTTAATTTCAAGGTTATTGCATGAAAAATAGTCCTGGTAACAACAAGAGGAGCCTAATTAACACGAGGTGATTAGAAATTCTCATTATTTAGGAATTAAACCAGTTAACATTTGTGCGAAATGCAAACCGTGATGAATGGCACCTTTGGCTGATGGATTTAAATAGATTTGGATTTTTTTTTTATTGGTGTTTATGCTTGTTTGATTCAATTAATATACTAGGTTGTTTAACCACATGTGTTATATTTCATGATCAATGTATCAAAAAGTGGCTTTGGAATCAAAAGAGGAGCCTTGCTAACCAAAAATGATGCGAGGAACTCTCTATTTTTGAATTCAACAATTAATATCTATAAGAAATGCAATTCAAAATCAAGGACTCCATTGTTTGTTAAATTGAATTAATTCATGTAATTGATGGTCCATGGGCATTTTTTTTTCATAATGAATATAGTTATTAAGAAAGAATCAGAAGTTAATTTCAAGGTTATTGCATGAAAAATAGTCCTGGTAACAACAAGAGGAGCCTAATTAACACGAGGTGATTAGAAATTCTCATTATTTAGGAATTAAACCAGTTAACATTTGTGCGAAATGCAAACCGTGATGAATGGCACCCTTTGGCTGATGGATTTAAATAGATTTGGATTTTTTATTGGTGTTTATGCTTGTTTGATTCAATTAATATACTAGGTTGTTTAACCACATGTGTTATATTTCATGATCAATGTATCAAAAAGTGTGCTTTGGAATCCAAAGAGGAGCCTTGCTAACAAAAAATGATGCGAGGAACTCTCTATTTTTGAATTCAACAATTAATATCTATAAGAAATGCAATTCAAAATCAAGGACTCCATTGTTTGTTAAATTGAATTAATTCATGTAATTGATGGTCCATGGGCATTTTTTTTTTCATAATGAATATAGTTATTAAGAAAGAATCAGAAGTTAATTTCAAGGTTATTGCATGAAAAATAGTCCTGGTAACAACAAGAGGAGCCTAATTAAACACGAGGTGATTAGAAATTCTCATTATTTAGGAATTAAACCAGTTAACATTTGTGCGAAATGCAAACCGTGATGAATGGCACCTTTGGCTGATGGATTTAAATAGATTTGGATTTTTATTGGTGTTTATGCTTGTTTGATTCAATTAATATACTAGGTTGTTTAACCACATGTGTTATATTTCATGATCAATGTATCAAAAAGTGGCTTTGGAATCAAAAAAGAGGAGCCTTGCTCAACAAAAAATGATGCGAGGAACTCTCTATTTTTGAATTCAACAATTAATATCTATAAGAAATGCAATTCAAAATCAAGGACTCCATTGTTTGTTAAATTGAATTAATTCATGTAATTGATGGTCCATGGGCATTTTTTTCATAATGAATATAGTTATTAAGAAAGAATCAGAAGTTAATTTCAAGGTTATTGCATGAAAAATAGTCCTGGTAACAACAAGAGGAGCCTAATTTAACACGAGGTGATTAGAAATTCTCATTATTTAGGAATTAAACCAGTTAACATTTGTGCGAAATGCAAACCGTGATGAATGGCACCTTTGGCTGATGGATTTAAATAGATTTGGATTTTTATTGGTGTTTATGCTTGTTTGATTCAATTAATATATACTAGGTTGTTTAACCACATGTGTTATATTTCATGATCAATGTATCAAAAAATGGCTTTGGAATCAAAAGAGGAGCCTTGCTAACAAAAAATGATGCGAGGAACTCTCTATTTTTGAATTCAACAATTAATATCTATAAGAAATGCAATTCAAAATCAAGGACTCCATTGTTTGTTAAATTGAATCAATTCATGTAATTGATGGTCCATGGGCATTTTTTTTTTCATAATGAATATAGTTATTAAGAAAAAGAATCAGAAGTTAATTTCAAGGTTATTGCATGAAAAAAAATAGTCCTGGTAACAACAAGAGGAGCCTAATTAACACGAGGTGATTAGAAATTCTCATTATTTAGGAATTAAACCAGTTAACATTTGTGCGAAATGCAAACTGTGATGAATGGCACCTTTGGCTGATGGATTTAAATAGATTTGGATTTTTATTGGTGTTTATGCTTGTTTGATTCAATTAATATACTAGGTTGTTTAACCACATGTGTTATATTTCATGATCAATGTATCAAAAAGTGGCTTTGGAATCAAAAGAGGAGCCTTGCTAACAAAAAAATGATGCGAGGAACTCTCTATTTTTGAATTCAACAATTAATATCTATAAGAAATGCAATTCAAAATCAAGGACTCCATTGTTTGTTAAATTGAATTAATTCATGTAATTGATGGTCCATGGGCATTTTTTTCATAATGAATATAGTTATTAAGAAAGAATCAGAAGTTAATTTCAAGGTTATTGCATGAAAAATAGTCCTGGTAACAACAAGAGGAGCCTAATTAACACGAGGTGATTAGAAATTCTCATTATTTAGGAATTAAACCAGTTAACATTTGTGCGAAATGCAAACCGTGATGAATGGCACCTTTGGCTGATGGATTTAAATAGATTTGGATTTTTATTGGTGTTTATGCTTGTTTGATTCAATTAATATACTAGGTTGTTTAACCACATGTGTTATATTTCATGATCAATGTATCAAAAAAGTGGCTTTGGAATCAAAAGAGGAGCCTTGCTAACAAAAAATGATGCGAGGAACTCTCTATTTTTGAATTCAACAATTAATATCTATAAGAAATGCAATTCAAAATCAAGGACTCCATTGTTTGTTAAATTGAATGAATTCATGTAATTGATGGTCCATGGGCATTTTTTTTTTTCATAATGAATATAGTTATTAAGAAAGAATCAGAAGTTAATTTCAAGGTTATTGCATGAAAAATAGTCCTGGTAACAACAAGAGGAGCCTAATTAACACGAGGTGATTAGAAATTCTCATTATTTAGGAATTAAACCAGTTAACATTTGTGCGAAATGCAAACCGTGATGAATGGCACCTTTGGCTGATGGATTTAAATAGATTTGGATTTTTATTGGTGTTTATGCTTGTTTGATTCAATTAATATACTAGGTTTGTTTAACCACATGTGTTATATTTCATGATCAATGTATCAAAAATGGCTTTGGAATCAAAAGAGGAGCCTTGCTAACAACCAAAAATGATGCGAGGAACTCTCTATTTTTGAATTCAACAATTAATATCTATAAGAAATGCAATTCAAAATCAAGGACTCCATTGTTTGTTAAATTGAATTAATTCATGTAATTGATGGTCCATGGGCATTTTTTTTCATAATGAATATAGTTATTAAGAAAGAATCAGAAGTTAATTTCAAGGTTATTGCATGAAAAATAGTCCTGGTAACAACAAGAGGAGCCTAATTAACACGAGGTGATTAGAAATTCTCATTATTTAGGAATTAAACCAGTTAACATTTGTGCGAAATGCAAACCGTGATGAATGGCACCTTTGGCTGATGGATTTAAATAGATTTGGATTTTTATTGGTGTTTATGCTTGTTTGATTCAATTAATATACTAGGTTGTTTAACCACATGTGTTATATTTCATGATCAATGTATCAAAAAGTGGCTTTGGAATCAAAAGAGGAGCCTTGCTAACAAAAAATGATGCGAGGAACTCTCTATTTTTGAATTCAACAATTAATATCTATAAGAAATGCAATTCAAAATCAAGGACTCCATTGTTTGTTAAATTGAATTAATTCATGTAATTGATGGTCCATGGGCATTTTTTTTTTTCATAATGAATATAGTTATTAAGAAAGAATCAGAAGTTAATTTCAAGGTTATTGCATGAAAAATAGTCCTGGTAACAACAAGAGGAGCCTAATTAACACGAGGTGATTAGAAATTCTCATTATTTAGGAATTAAACCAGTTAACATTTGTGCGAAATGCAAACCGTGATGAATGGCACCTTTGGCTGATGGATTTAAATAGATTTGGATTTTTATTGGTGTTTATGCTTGTTTGATTCAATTAATATACTAGGTTGTTTAACCACATGTGTTATATTTCATGATCAATGTATCAAAAAATGGCTTTGGAATCAAAAGAGGAGCCTTGTCAACAAAAAAATGATGCGAGGAACTCTCTATTTTTGAATTCAACAATTAAATATCTATAAGAAATGCAATTCAAAATCAAGGACTCCATTGTTTGTTAAATTGAATTAATTCATGTAATTGATGGTCCATGGGCATTTTTTTTCATAATGAATATAGTTATTAAGAAAGAATCAGAAGTTAATTTCAAGGTTATTGCATGAAAAATAGTCCTGGTAACAACAAGAGGAGCCTAATTAACACGAGGTGATTAGAAATTCTCATTATTTAGGAATTAAACCAGTTAACATTTGTGCGAAATGCAAACCGTGATGAATGGGCACCTTTGGCTGATGGATTTAAATAGATTTGGATTTTTTTATTGGTGTTTATGCTTGTTTGATTCAATTAATATACTAGGTTGTTTAACCACATGTGTTATATTTCATGATCAATGTATCAAAAAGTGGCTTTGGAATCAAAAGAGGAGCCTTGCTAACAAAAAATGATGCGAGGAACTCTCTATTTTTGAATTCAACAATTAATATCTATAAGAAATGCAATTCAAAATCAAGGACTCCATTGTTTGTTAAATTGAATTAATTCATGTAATTGATGGTCCATGGGCATTTTTTTCATAATGAATATAGTTATTAAGAAAGAATCAGAAGTTAATTTCAAGGTTATTGCATGAAAAATAGTCCTGGTAACAACAAGAGGAGCCTAATTAACACGAGGTGATGATTAGAAATTCTCATTATTTAGGAATTAAACCAGTTAACATTTGTGCGAAATGCAAACCGTGATGAATGGCACCTTTGGCTGATGGATTTAAATAGATTTGGATTTTTTATTGGTGTTTATGCTTGTTTGATTCAATTAATATACTAGGTTGTTTAACCACATGTGTTATATTTCATGATCAATGTATCAAAAAGTGGCTTTGGAATCAAAAGAGGAGCCTTGCTAACAAAAAATGATGCGAGGAACTCTCTATTTTTGAATTCAACAATTAATATCTATAAGAAATGCAATTCAAAATCAAGGACTCCATTGTTTGTTAAATTGAATTAATTCATGTAATTGATGGTCCATGGGCATTTTTTTTTCATAATGAATATAGTTATTAAGAAAGAATCAGAAGTTAATTTCAAGGTTATTGCATGAAAAAATAGTCCTGGTAACAAACAAGAGGAGCCTAATTAAACACGAGGTGATTAGAAATTCTCATTATTTAGGAATTAAACCAGTTAACATTTGTGCGAAATGCAAACCGTGATGAATGGCACCTTTGGCTGATGGATTTAAATAGATTTGGATTTTTATTGGTGTTTATGCTTGTTTGATTCAATAATTAATATACTAGGTTGTTTAACCACATGTGTTATATTTCATGATCAATGTATCAAAAAAGTGGCTTTGGAATCAAAAGAGGAGCCTTGCTAACAAAAAATGATGCGAGGAACTCTCTATTTTTGAATTCAACAATTAATATCTATAAGAAATGCAATTCAAAATCAAGGACTCCATTGTTTGTTAAATTGAATTAATTCATGTAATTGATGGTCCATGGGCATTTTTTTTCATAATGAATATAGTTATTAAGAAAGAATCAGAAGTTAATTTCAAGGTTATTGCATGAAAAATAGTCCTGGTAACAACAAGAGGAGCCTAATTAAACGACGAGGTGATTAGAAATTCTCATTATTTAGGAATTAAACCAGTTAACATTTGTGCGAAATGCAAACCGTGATGAATGGCACCTTTGGCTGATGGATTTAAATAGATTTGGATTTTTTATTGGTGTTTATGCTTGTTTGATTCAATTAATATACTAGGTTGTTTTTAACCACATGTGTTATATTTCATGATCAATGTATCAAAAAGTGTGGCTTTGGAATCAAAAGAGGAGCCTTGCTAACAAAAAATGATGCGAGGAACTCTCTATTTTTGAATTCAACAATTAATATCTATAAGAAATGCAATTCAAAATCAAGGACTCCATTGTTTGTTAAATTGAATTAATTCATGTAATTGATGGTCCATGGGCATTTTTTTTTCATAATGAATATAGTTATTAAGAAAGAATCAGAAGTTAATTTCAAGGTTATTGCATGAAAAAAAATAGTCCTGGTAACAACAAGAGGAGCCTAATTAACGACGAGGTGATTAGAAATTCTCATTATTTAGGAATTAAACCAGTTAACATTTGTGCGAAATGCAAACCGTGATGAATGGCACCTTTGGCTGATGGATTTAAATAGATTTGGATTTTTATTGGTGTTTATGCTTGTTTGATTCAATTAATATACTAGGTTGTTTAACCACATGTGTTATATTTCATGATCAATGTATCAAAAAGTGGCTTTGGAATCAAAAGAGGAGCCTTGCTCAACAAAAAATGATGCGAGGAACTCTCTCTATTTTTGAATTCAACAATTAATATCTATAAGAAATGCAATTCAAAATCAAGGACTCCATTGTTTGTTAAATTGAATTAATTCATGTAATTGATGGTCCATGGGCATTTTTTTCATAATGAATATAGTTATTAAGAAAGAATCAGAAGTTAATTTCAAGGTTATTGCATGAAAAATAGTCCTGGTAACAACAAGAGGAGCCTAATTAACACGAGGTGATTAGAAATTCTCATTATTTAGGAATTAAACCAGTTAACATTTGTGCGAAATGCAAACCGTGATGAATGGCACCTTTGGCTGATGGATTTAAATAGATTTGGATTTTTATTGGTGTTTATGCTTGTTTGATTCAATTAATATACTAGGTTGTTTAACCACATGTGTTATATTTCATGATCAATGTATCAAAAAGTGGCTTTGGAATCAAAAGAGGAGCCTTGCAAACAAAAAATGATGCGAGGAACTCTCTATTTTTGAATTCAACAATTAATATCTATAAGAAATGCAATTCAAAATCAAGGACTCCATTGTTTGTTAAATTGAATTAATTCATGTAATTGATGGTCCATGGGCATTTTTTTTCATAATGAATATAGTTATTAAGAAAGAATCAGAAGTTAATTTCAAGGTTATTGCATGAAAAATAGTCCTGGTAACAACAAGAGGAGCCTAATTAACACGAGGTGATTAGAAATTCTCATTATTTAGGAATTAAACCAGTTAACATTTGTGCGAAATGCAAACCGTGATGAATGGCACCTTTGGCTGATGGATTTAAATAGATTTGGATTTTTATTGGTGTTTATGCTTGTTTGATTCAATTAATATACTAGGTTGTTTTAACCACATGTGTTATATTTCATGATCAATGTATCAAAAAGTGGCTTTGGAATCAAAAGAGGAGCCTTGCTAACAAAAAATGATGCGAGGAACTCTCTATTTTTGAATTCAACAATTAATATCTATAAGAAATGCAATTCAAAATCAAGGACTCCATTGTTTGTTAAATTGAATTGAATTCATGTAATTGATGGTCCATGGGCATTTTTTTCATAATGAATATAGTTATTAAGAAAGAATCAGAAGTTAATTTCAAGGTTATTGCATGAAAAAAATAGTCCTGGTAACAACAAGAGGAGCCTAATTAACACGAGGTGATTAGAAATTCTCATTATTTAGGAATTAAACCAGTTAACATTTGTGCGAAATGCAAACCGTGATGAATGGCACCTTTGGCTGATGGATTTAAATAGATTTGGATTTTTATTGGTGTTTATGCTTGTTTGATTCAATTAATATACTAGGTTGTTTAACCACATGTGTTATATTTCATGATCAATGTATCAAAAAGTGGCTTTGGAATCAAAAGAGGAGCCTTGCTAACAAAAAATGATGCGAGGAACTCTCTATTTTTGAATTCAAACAATTAATATCTATAAGAAATGCAATTCAAAATCAAGGACTCCATTGTTTGTTAAATTGAATTAATTCATGTAATTGATGGTCCATGGGCATTTTTTTTCATAATGAATATAGTTATTAAGAAAGAATCAGAAGTTAATTTCAAGGTTATTGCATGAAAAATAGTCCTGGTAACAACAAGAGGAGCCTAATTAACACGAGGTGATTAGAAATTCTCATTATTTAGGAATTAAACCAGTTTAACATTTGTGCGAAATGCAAACCGTGATGAATGGCACCTTTGGCTGATGGATTTAAATAGATTTGGATTTTTATTGGTGTTTATGCTTGTTTGATTCAATTAATATACTAGGTTGTTTAACCACATGTGTTATATTTCATGATCAATGTATCAAAAAGTGGCTTTTGGAATCAAAAGAGGAGCCTTGCTAACAAAAAATGATGCGAGGAACTCTCTATTTTTGAATTCAACAATTAATATCTATAAGAAATGCAATTCAAAATCAAGGACTCCATTGTTTGTTAAATTGAATGAATTCATGTAATTGATGGTCCATGGGCATTTTTTTTTCATAATGAATATAGTTATTAAGAAAGAATCAGAAGTTAATTTCAAGGTTATTGCATGAAAAATAGTCCTGGTAACAACAAGAGGAGCCTAATTAACACGAGGTGATTAGAAATTCTCATTATTTAGGAATTAAACCAGTTAACATTTGTGCGAAATGCAAACCGTGATGAATGGCACCTTTGGCTGATGGATTTAAATAGATTTGGATTTTTATTGGTGTTTATGCTTGTTTGATTCAATTAATATACTAGGTTGTTTAACCACATGTGTTATATTTCATGATCAATGTATCAAAAAGTGGCTTTGGAATCAAAAGAGGAGCCTTGCTAACAAAAAATGATGCGAGGAACTCTCTATTTTTGAATTCAACAATTAATATCTATAAGAAATGCAATTCAAAATCAAGGACTCCATTGTTTGTTAAATTGAATTAATTCATGTAATTGATGGTCCATGGGCATTTTTTTTTTCATAATGAATATAGTTATTAAGAAAGAATCAGAAGTTAATTTCAAGGTTATTGCATGAAAAATAGTCCTGGTAACAACAAGAGGAGCCTAATTAACACGAGGTGATTAGAAATTCTCATTATTTAGGAATTAAACCAGTTAACATTTGTGCGAAATGCAAACCGTGATGAATGGCACCTTTGGCTGATGGATTTAAATAGATTTGGATTTTTATTGGTGTTTATGCTTGTTTGATTCAATTAATATACTAGGTTGTTTAACCACATGTGTTATATTTCATGATCAATGTATCAAAAAAGTGGCTTTGGAATCAAAAGAGGAGCCTTGCTAACCAAAAATGATGCGAGGAACTCTCTATTTTTGAATTCAACAATTAATATCTATAAGAAATGCAATTCAAAATCAAGGACTCCATTGTTTGTTAAATTGAATTAATTCATGTAATTGATGGTCCATGGGCATTTTTTTTCATAATGAATATAGTTATTAAGAAAGAATCAGAAGTTAATTTCAAGGTTATTGCATGAAAAATAGTCCTGGGTAACAACAAGAGGAGCCTAATTAACACGAGGTGATTAGAAATTCTCATTATTTAGGAATTAAACCAGTTAACATTTGTGCGAAATGCAAACCGTGATGAATGGCACCTTTGGCTGATGGATTTAAATAGATTTGGATTTTTATTGGTGTTTATGCTTGTTTGATTCAATTAATATACTAGGTTGTTTAACCACATGTGTTATATTTCATGATCAATGTATCAAAAAAGTGGCTTTGGAATCAAAAGAGGAGCCTTGCTAAACAAAAAATGATGCGAGGAACTCTCTATTTTTGAATTCAACAATTAATATCTATAAGAAATGCAATTCAAAATCAAGGACTCCATTGTTTGTTAAATTGAATTAATTCATGTGTAATTGATGGTCCATGGGCATTTTTTTCATAATGAATATAGTTATTAAGAAAGAATCAGAAGTTAATTTCAAGGTTATTGCATGAAAAAATAGTCCTGGTAACAACAAGAGGAGCCTAATTAACACGAGGTGATTAGAAATTCTCATTATTTAGGAATTAAACCAGTTAACATTTGTGCGAAATGCAAACCGTGATGAATGGCACCTTTGGCTGATGGATTTAAATAGATTTGGATTTTTTATTGGTGTTTATGCTTGTTTGATTCAATTAATATACTAGGTTGTTTAACCACATGTGTTATATTTCATGATCAATGTATCAAAAAAGTGGCTTTGGAATCAAAAGAGGAGCCTTGCTAACAAAAAATGATGCGAGGAACTCTCTATTTTTGAATTCAACAATTAATATCTATAAGAAATGCAATTCAAAATCAAGGACTCCATTGTTTGTTAAATTGAATTAATTCATGTAATTGATGGTCCATGGGCATTTTTTTTTCATAATGAATATAGTTATTAAGAAAGAATCAGAAGTTAATTTCAAGGTTATTGCATGAAAAATAGTCCTGGTAACAACAAGAGGAGCCTAATTAACACGAGGTGATTAGAAATTCTCATTATTTAGGAATTAAACCAGTTAACATTTGTGCGAAATGCAAACCGTGATGAATGGCACCTTTGGCTGATGGATTTAAATAGATTTGGATTTTTATTGGTGTTTATGCTTGTTTGATTCAATTAATATACTAGGTTGTTTAACCACATGTGTTATATTTCATGATCAATGTATCAAAAAGTGGCTTTGGAATCAAAAGAGGAGCCTTGCTAACAAAAAATGATGCGAGGAAACTCTCTATTTTTGAATTCAACAATTAATATCTATAAGAAATGCAATTCAAAATCAAGGACTCCATTGTTTGTTAAATTGAATTAATTCATGTAATTGATGGTCCATGGGCATTTTTTTCATAATGAATATAGTTATTAAGAAAGAATCAGAAGTTAATTTCAAGGTTATTGCATGAAAAATAGTCCTGGTAACAACAAGAGGAGCCTAATTAACACGAGGTGATTAGAAATTCTCATTATTTAGGAATTAAACCAGTTAACATTTGTGCGAAATGCAAACCGTGATGAATGGCACCTTTGGCTGATGGATTTAAATAGATTTGGATTTTTATTGGTGTTTATGCTTGTTTGATTCAATTAATATACTAGGTTGTTTAACCACATGTGTTATATTTCATGATCAATGTATCAAAAAGTGGCTTTGGAATCAAAAGAGGAGCCTTGCTAACAAAAAAATGATGCGAGGAACTCTCTATTTTTGAATTCAACAATTAATATCTATAAGAAATGCAATTCAAAATCAAGGACTCCATTGTTTGTTAAATTGAATTAATTCATGTAATTGATGGTCCATGGGCATTTTTTTTCATAATGAATATAGTTATTAAGAAAGAATCAGAAGTTAATTTCAAGGTTATTGCATGAAAAAAATAGTCCTGGTAACAACAAGAGGAGCCTAATTAACACGAGGTGATTAGAAAAATTCTCATTATTTAGGAATTAAACCAGTTAACATTTGTGCGAAATGCAAACTGTGATGAATGGCACCTTTGGCTGATGGATTTAAATAGATTTGGATTTTTATTGGTGTTTATGCTTGTTTGATTCAATTAATATACTAGGTTGTTTTAACCACATGTGTTATATTTCATGATCAATGTATCAAAAAGTGGCTTTGGAATCAAAAGAGGAGCCTTGTCAACCAAAAAATGATGCGAGGAACTCTCTATTTTTGAATTCAACAATTTAATATCTATAAGAAATGCAATTCAAAATCAAGGACTCCATTGTTTGTTAAATTGAATGAATTCATGTAATTGATGGTCCATGGGCATTTTTTTCATAATGAATATAGTTATTAAGAAAGAATCAGAAGTTAATTTCAAGGTTATTGCATGAAAAATAGTCCTGGTAACAACAAGAGGAGCCTAATTAACACGAGGTGATTAGAAATTCTCATTATTTAGGAATTAAACCAGTTAACATTTGTGCGAAATGCAAACCTGTGATGAATGGCACCTTTGGCTGATGGATTTAAATAGATTTGGATTTTTATTGGTGTTTATGCTTGTTTGATTCAATTAATATACTAGGTTGTTTAACCACATGTGTTATATTTCATGATCAATGTATCAAAAAGTGGCTTTGGAATCAAAAGAGGAGCCTTGCTAACAAAAAATGATGCGAGGAACTCTCTATTTTTGAATTCAACAATTAATATCTATAAGAAATGCAATTCAAAATCAAGGACTCCATTGTTTGTTAAATTGAATTAATTCATGTAATTGATGGTCCATGGGCATTTTTTTTTTCATAATGAATATAGTTATTAAGAAAGAATCAGAAGTTAATTTCAAGGTTATTGCATGAAAAATAGTCCTGGTAACAACAAGAGGAGCCTAATTAACACGAGGTGATTAGAAATTCTCATCATTATTTAGGAATTAAACCAGTTAACATTTGTGCGAAATGCAAACCGTGATGAATGGCACCTTTGGCTGATGGATTTAAATAGATTTGGATTTTTATTGGTGTTTATGCTTGTTTGATTCAATTAATATACTAGGTTGTTTAACCACATGTGTTATATTTCATGATCAATGTATCAAAAAGTGGCTTTGGAATCAAAAGAGGAGCCTTGCTAACAAAAAATGATGCGAGGAACTCTCTATTTTTGAATTCAACAATTAATATCTATAAGAAATGCAATTCAAAATCAAGGACTCCATTGTTTGTTAAATTGAATGAATTCATGTAATTGATGGTCCATGGGCATTTTTTTCATAATGAATATAGTTATTAAGAAAGAATCAGAAGTTAATTTCAAGGTTATTGCATGAAAAATAGTCCTGGTAACAACAAGAGGAGCCTAATTAAGACGAGGTGATTAGAAATTCTCATTATTTAGGAATTAAACCAGTTAACATTTGTGCGAAATGCAAACTGTGATGAATGGCACCTTTGGCTGATGGATTTAAATAGATTTGGATTTTTATTGGTGTTTATGCTTGTTTGATTCAATTAATATACTAGGTTGTTTAACCACATGTGTTATATTTCATGATCAATGTATCAAAAAGTGGCTTTGGAATCAAAAGAGGAGCCTTGCTAACAAAAAAATGATGCGAGGAACTCTCTATTTTTGAATTTCAACAATTAATATCTATAAGAAATGCAATTCAAAATCAAGGACTCCATTGTTTGTTAAATTGAATTAATTCATGTAATTGATGGTCCATGGGCATTTTTTTTCATAATGAATATAGTTATTAAGAAAGAATCAGAAGTTAATTTCAAGGTTATTGCATGAAAAAATAATAGTCCTGGTAACAACAAGAGGAGCCTAATTAACACGAGATGATTAGAAATTCTCATTATTTAGGAATTAAACCAGTTAACATTTGTGCGAAATGCAAACCGTGATGAATGGCACCTTTGGCTGATGGATTTAAATAGATTTGGATTTTTATTGATGTTTATACATGTTTGATTCAATTAATATACTAGGTTGTTTAGCCACATGTGTTATATTTCATGCTCAATGTATCAAAAAGTGTGTTTGGAATCAAAAGAGGAAACTTGCTAACAAAAAATGATGCGAGGAACTCTCTATTTTTGAATTCAACAATTAATATCTATAAGAAATGCAATTCAAAATCAAGGACTCCATTGTTTGTTAAATTGAATTGAATTCATGTAATTGATGGTCCATGGGCATTTTTTTCATAATGAATATAGTTATTAAGAAAGAATCAGAAGTTAATTTCAAGGTTATTGCATGAAAAATAGTCCTGGTAACAACAAGAGGAGCCTAATTAACACGAGGTGATTAGAAATTCTCATTATTTAGGAATTAAACCAGTTAACATTTGTGCGAAATGCAAACTGTGATGAATGGCACCTTTGGCTGATGGATTTAAATAGATTTGGATTTTTTATTGGTGTTTATGCTTGTTTGATTCAATTAATATACTAGGTTTGTTTAACCACATGTGTTATATTTCATGATCAATGTATCAAAAAGTGGCTTTGGAATCAAAAGAGGAGCCTTGCTAACAAAAAATGATGCGAGGAACTCTCTATTTTTGAATTCAACAATTAATATCTATAAGAAATGCAATTCAAAATCAAGGACTCCATTGTTTGTTAAATTGAATGAATTCATGTAATTGATGGTCCATGGGCATTTTTTTCATAATGAATATAGTTATTAAGAAAGAATCAGAAGTTAATTTCAAGGTTATTGCATGAAAAATAGTCCTGGTAACAACAAGAGGAGCCTAATTAACACGAGGTGATTAGAAATTCTCATTATTTAGGAATTAAACCAGTTAACATTTGTGCGAAATGCAAACTGTGATGAATGGCACCTTTGGCTGATGGATTTAAATAGATTTGGATTTTTTTATTGGTGTTTATGCTTGTTTGATTCAATTAATATACTAGGTTGTTTAACCACATGTGTTATATTTCATGATCAATGTATCAAAAAGTGGCTTTGGAATCAAAAGAGGAGCCTTGCTAACAAAAAATGATGCGAGGAACTCTCTATTTTTGAATTCAACAATTAATATCTATAAGAAATGCAATTCAAAATCAAGGACTCCATTGTTTGTTAAATTGAATTAATTCATGTAATTGATGGTCCCATGGGCATTTTTTTCATAATGAATATAGTTATTAAGAAAGAATCAGAAGTTAATTTCAAGGTTATTGCATGAAAAATAGTCCTGGTAACAACAAGAGGAGCCTAATTAACACGAGGTGATTAGAAATTCTCATTATTTAGGAATTAAACCAGTTAACATTTTGTGCGAAATGCAAACCGTGATGAATGGCACCTTTGGCTGATGGATTTAAATAGATTTGGATTTTTATTGGTGTTTATGCTTGTTTGATTCAATTAATATACTAGGTTGTTTTAACCACATGTGTTATATTTCATGATCAATGTATCAAAAAATGGCTTTGGAATCAAAAGAGGAGCCTTGCTAACCAAAAATGATGCGAGGAACTCTCTATTTTTGAATTCAACAATTAATATCTATAAGAAATGCAATTCAAAATCAAGGACTCCATTGTTTGTTAAATTGAATGAATTCATGTAATTGATGGTCCATGGGCATTTTTTTCATAATGAATATAGTTATTAAGAAAGAATCAAAGTTAATTTCAAGGTTATTGCATGAAAAATAGTCCTGGTAACAACAAGAGGAGCCTAATTAACACGAGGTGATTAGAAATTCTCATTATTTAGGAATTAAACCAGTTAACATTTGTGCGAAATGCAAACCGTGATGAATGGCACCTTTGGCTGATGGATTTAAATAGATTTGGATTTTTATTGGTGTTTATGCTTGTTTGATTCAATTAATATACTAGGTTGTTTAACCACATGTGTTATATTTCATGATCAATGTATCAAAAAGTGGCTTTGGAATCAAAAGAGGAGCCTTGCTAACAAAAAATGATGCGAGGAACTCTCTATTTTTGAATTCAACAATTAATATCTATAAGAAATGCAATTCAAAATCAAGGACTCCATTGTTTGTTAAATTGAATTAATTCATGTAATTGATGGTCCATGGGCATTTTTTTCATAATGAATATAGTTATTAAGAAAGAATCAGAAGTTAATTTCAAGGTTATTGCATGAAAAATAGTCCTGGTAACAACAAGAGGAGCCTAATTAACACGAGGTGATTAGAAATTCTCATTATTTAGGAATTAAACCAGTTAACATTTGTGCGAAATGCAAACCGTGATGAATGGCACCTTTGGCTGATGGATTTAAATAGATTTGGATTTTTTTATTGTGTTTATGCTTGTTTGATTCAATTAATATACTAGGTTGTTTAACCACATGTGTTATATTTCATGATCAATGTATCAAAAAGTGTGTTTGGAAATCAAAAGAGGAGCCTTGCTAACCAAAAAATGATGCGAGGAACTCTCTATTTTTGAATTCAACAATTAATATCTATAAGAAATGCAATTCAAAATCAAGGACTCCATTGTTTGTTAAATTGAAATGAATTCATGTAATTGATGGTCCATGGGCATTTTTTTCATAATGAATATAGTTATTAAGAAAGAATCAGAAGTTAATTTCAAGGTTATTGCATGAAAAATAGTCCTGGTAACAACAAGAGGAGCCTAATTAACACGAGGTGATTAGAAATTCTCATTATTTAGGAATTAAACCAGTTAACATTTGTGCGAAATGCAAACCGTGATGAATGGCACCTTTGGCTGATGGATTTAAATAGATTTGGATTTTTTTATTGGTGTTTATGCTTGTTTGATTCAATTAATATACTAGGTTGTTTAACCACATGTGTTATATTTCATGATCAATGTATCAAAAAGTGGCTTTGGAATCAAAAGAGGAGCCTTGCTAACAAAAAATGATGCGAGGAACTCTCTATTTTTGAATTCAACAATTAATATCTATAAGAAATGCAATTCAAAATCAAGGACTCCATTGTTTGTTAAATTGAAATTAATTCATGTAATTGATGGTCCATGGGCATTTTTTTTTCATAATGAATATAGTTATTAAGAAAGAATCAGAAGTTAATTTCAAGGTTATTGCATGAAAAATAGTCCTGGTAACAACAAGAGGAGCCTAATTAACACGAGGTGATTAGAAATTCTCATTATTTAGGAATTAAACCAGTTAACATTTGTGCGAAATGCAAACCGTGATGAATGGCACCTTTGGCTGATGGATTTAAATAGATTTGGATTTTTATTGGTGTTTATGCTTGTTTGATTCAATTAATATACTAGGTTGTTTAACCACATGTGTTATATTTCATGATCAATGTATCAAAAAGTGGCTTTGGAATCAAAAGAGGAGCCTTGTCAACCAAAAATGATGTGAGGAACTCTCTATTTTTGAATTCAACAATTAATATCTATAAGAAATGCAATTCAAAATCAAGGACTCCATTGTTTGTTAAATTGAATTAATTCATGTAATTGATGGTCCATGGGCATTTTTTTCATAATGAATATAGTTATTAAGAAAGAATCAGAAGTTAATTTCAAGGTTATTGCATGAAAAATAGTCCTGGTAACAACAAGAGGAGCCTAATTAACACGAGGTGATTAGAAATTCTCATTATTTAGGAATTAAACCAGTTAACATTTGTGCGAAGGGCAAACCGTGATGAATGGCACCTTTGGCTGATGGATTTAAATAGATTTGGATTTTTATTGGTGTTTATGCTTGTTTGATTCAATTAATATACTAGGTTGTTTAACCACATGTGTTATATTTCATGATCAATGTATCAAAAAGTGGCTTTGGAATCAAAAGAGGAGCCTTTGTCAACCAAAAATGATGCGAGGAACTCTCTATTGTTGAATTCAACAATTAATATCTATAAGAAATGCAATTCAAAATCAAGGACTCCATTGTTTGTTAAATTGAATTAATTCATGTAATTGATGGTCCATGGGCATTTTTTTTCATAATGAATATAGTTATTAAGAAAGAATCAGAAGTTAATTTCAAGGTTATTGCATGAAAAATAGTCCTGGTAACAACAAGAGGAGCCTAATTAACACGAGGTGATTAGAAATTCTCATTATTTAGGAATTAAACCAGTTTAACATTTGTGCGAAATGCAAACTGTGATGAATGGCACCTTTGGCTGATGGATTTAAATAGATTTGGATTTTTATTGGTGTTTATGCTTGTTTGATTCAATTAATATACTAGGTTGTTTAACCACATGTGTTATATTTCATGATCAATGTATCAAAAAAGTGGCTTTGGAATCAAAAGAGGAGCCTTGCTAACAAAAAATGATGCGAGGAACTCTCTATTTTTGAATTCAACAATTAATATCTATAAGAAATGCAATTCAAAATCAAGGACTCCATTGTTTGTTAAATTGAATTAATTCATGTAATTGATGGTCCATGGGCATTTTTTTCATAATGAATATAGTTATTAAGAAAGAATCAGAAGTTAATTTCAAGGTTATTGCATGAAAAATAGTCCTGGTAACAACAAGAGGAGCCTAATTAACACGAGGTGATTAGAAATTCTCATTATTTAGGAATTAAACCAGTTAACATTTGTGCGAAATGCAAACTGTGATGAATGGCACCTTTGGCTGATGGATTTAAATAGATTTTGGATTTTTATTGGTGTTTATGCTTGTTTGATTCAATTAATATACTAGGTTGTTTAACCACATGTGTTATATTTCATGATCAATGTATCAAAAAGTGGCTTTGGAATCAAAAGAGGAGCCTTGCTAACAAAAAATGATGCGAGGAACTCTCTATTTTTGAATTCAACAATTAATATCTATAAGAAATGCAATTCAAAATCAAGGACTCCATTGTTTGTTAAATTGAATGAATTCATGTAATTGATGGTCCATGGGCATTTTTTTTCATAATGAATATAGTTATTAAGAAAGAATCAGAAGTTAATTTCAAGGTTATTGCATGAAAAATAGTCCTGGTAACAACAAGAGGAGCCTAATTAACACGAGGTGATTAGAAATTCTCATTATTTAGGAATTAAACCAGTTAACATTTGTGCGAAATGCAAACCGTGATGAATGGCACCTTTGGCTGATGGATTTAAATAGATTTGGATTTTTATTGGTGTTTATGCTTGTTTGATTCAATTAATATACTAGGTTGTTTAACCACATGTGTTATATTTCATGATCAATGTATCAAAAAAGTGGCTTTGGAATCAAAAGAGGAGCCTTGCTAACAAAAAATGATGCGAGGAACTCTCTATTTTTGAATTCAACAATTAATATCTATAAGAAATGCAATTCAAAATCAAGGACTCCATTGTTTGTTAAATTGAATTAATTCATGTAATTGATGGTCCATGGGCATTTTTTTTCATAATGAATATAGTTATTAAGAAAGAATCAGAAGTTAATTTCAAGGTTATTGCATGAAAAATAGTCCTGGTAACAACAAGAGGAGCCTAATTAACACGAGGTGATTAGAAATTCTCATTATTTAGGAATTAAACCAGTTAACATTTGTGCGAAATGCAAACCGTGATGAATGGCACCTTTGGCTGATGGATTTAAATAGATTTGGATTTTTATTGGTGTTTATGCTTGTTTGATTCAATTAATATACTAGGTTGTTTAACCACATGTGTTATATTTCATGATCAATGTATCAAAAAGTGGCTTTGGAATCAAAAGAGGAGCCTTGCTAACAAAAAATGATGCGAGGAACTCTCTCTATTTTTGAATTCAACAATTAATATCTATAAGAAATGCAATTCAAAATCAAGGACTCCATTGTTTGTTAAATTGAATTAATTCATGTAATTGATGGTCCATGGGCATTTTTTTTCATAATGAAATATAGTTATTAAGAAAGAATCAGAAGTTAATTTCAAGGTTATTGCATGAAAAATAGTCCTGGTAACAACAAGAGGAGCCTAATTAACACGAGGTGATTAGAAAATTCTCATTATTTAGGAATTAAACCAGTTAACATTTGTGCGAAATGCAAACCGTGTGATGAATGGCACCTTTGGCTGATGGATTTAAATAGATTTGGATTTTTATTGATGTTTATGCTTGTTTGATTCAATTAATATACTAGGTTGTTTAACCACATGTGTTATATTTCATGATCAATGTATCAAAAAGTGGCTTTGGAAATCAAAAGAGGAGCCTTGCTAACCAAAAAAATGATGCGAGGAACTCTCTATTTTTGAATTCAACAATTAATATCTATAAGAAATGCAATTCAAAATCAAGGACTCCATTGTTTGTTAAATTGAATGAATTCATGTAATTGATGGTCCATGGGCATTTTTTTTTCATAATGAATATAGTTATTAAGAAAGAATCAGAAGTTAATTTCAAGGTTATTGCATGAAAAATAGTCCTGGTAACAACAAGAGGAGCCTAATTAACACGAGGTGATTAGAAATTCTCATTATTTAGGAATAAACCAGTTAACATTTGTGCGAAATGCAAACCGTGATGAATGGCACCTTTGGCTGATGGATTTAAATAGATTTGGAGTTTTTATTGGTGTTTATACATGTTTGATTCAATTAATATACTAGGTTGTTTAACCACATGTGTTATATTTCATGATCAATGTATCAAAAAGTGGCTTTGGAATCCAAAAGAGGAGCCTTGCTAACAAAAAATGATGCAAGGAACTCTCTATTTTTGAATTCAACAATTAATATCTATAAGAAATGCAATTCAAAATCAAGGACTCCATTGTTTGTTAAATTGAATGAATTCATGTTATTGATGGTCCATGGGCATTTTTTTTCATAATGAATATAGTTATTAAGAAAGAATCAGAAGTTAATTTCAAGGTTATTGCATGAAAAATAGTCCTGGTAACAACAAGAGGAGCCTAATTAACACGAGGTGATTAGAAATTCTCATTATTTAGGAATTAAACCAGTTAACATTTGTGCGAAATGCAAACTGTGATGAATGGCACCTTTGGCTGATGGATTTAAATAGATTTGGATTTTTATTGGTGTTTATGCTTGTTTGATTCAATTAATATACTAGGTTGTTTAACCACATGTGTTATATTTCATGATCAATGTATCAAAAAGTGGCTTTGGAATCAAAAGAGGAGCCTTGCTAAAAAAAAATGATGCGAGGAACTCTCTATTTTTGAATTCAACAATTAATATCTATAAGAAATGCAATTCAAAATCAAGGACTCCATTGTTTGTTAAATTGAATTAATTCATGTAATTGATGGTCCATGGGCATTTTTTTCATAATGAATATAGTTATTAAGAAAGAATCAGAAGTTAATTTCAAGGTTATTGCATGAAAAATAGTCCTGGTAACAACAAGAGGAGCCTAATTAACACGAGGTGATTAGAAATTCTCATTATTTAGGAATTAAACCAGTTAACATTTTGTGCGAAATGCAAACCGTGATGAATGGCACCTTTGGCTGATGGATTTAAATAGATTTGGATTTTTATTGGTGTTTATGCTTGTTTTGATTCAATTAATATACTAGGTTGTTTAACCACATGTGTTATATTTCATGATCAATGTATCAAAAAGTGGCTTTGGAATCAAAAGAGGAGCCTTGCTAACAAAAAATGATGCGAGGAACTCTCTATTTTTGAATTCAACAATTAATATCTATAAGAAATGCAATTCAAAATCAAGGACTCCATTGTTTGTTAAATTGAATTGAATTCATGTAATTGATGGTCCATGGGCATTTTTTTCATAATGAATATAGTTATTAAGAAAGAATCAGAAGTTAATTTCAAGGTTATTGCATGAAAAAATAGTCCTGGTAACAACAAGAGGAGCCTAATTAACACGAGGTGATTAGAAATTCTCATTATTTAGGAATTAAACCAGTTAACATTTGTGCGAAATGCAAACCGTGATGAATGGCACCTTTGGCTGATGGATTTAAATAGATTTGGATTTTTATTGGTGTTTTATGCTTGTTTGATTCAATTAATATACTAGGTTGTTTAACCACATGTGTTATATTTCATGATCAATGTATCAAAAAGTGGCTTTGGAATCAAAAGAGGAGCCTTGCTAACAAAAAATGATGCGAGGAACTCTCTATTTTTGAATTCAACAATTAATATCTATAAGAAATGCAATTCAAAATCAAGGACTCCATTGTTTGTTAAATTGAATTAATTCATGTAATTGATGGTCCATGGGCATTTTTTTCATAATGAATATAGTTATTAAGAAAGAATCAGAAGTTAATTTCAAGGTTATTGCATGAAAAATAGTCCTGGTAACAACAAGAGGAGCCTAATTAACACGAGGTGATTAGAAATTCTCATTATTTAGGAATTAAACCAGTTAACATTTGTGCGAAATGCAAACCGTGATGAATGGCACCTTTGGCTGATGGATTTAAATAGATTTGGATTTTTATTGGTGTTTTTATGCTTGTTTGATTCAATTAATATACTAGGTTGTTTAACCACATGTGTTATATTTCATGATCAATGTATCAAAAAGTGGCTTTGGAATCAAAAGAGGAGCCTTGCTAACAAAAAATGATGCGAGGAACTCTCTATTTTTGAATTCAACAATTAATATCTATAAGAAATGCAATTCAAAATCAAGGACTCCATTGTTTGTTAAATTGAATTAATTCATGTAATTGATGGTCCATGGGCATTTTTTTCATAATGAATATAGTTATTAAGAAAGAATCAGAAGTTAATTTCAAGGTTATTGCATGAAAAATAGTCCTGGTAACAACAAGAGGAGCCTAATTAACACGAGGTGATTAGAAATTCTCATTATTTAGGAATTAAACCAGTTAACATTTGTGCGAAATGCAAACCGTGATGAATGGCACCTTTGGCTGATGGATTTAAATAGATTTGGATTTTTATTGGTGTTTATGCATGTTTGATTCAATTAATATACTAGGTTGTTTAACCACATGTGTTATATTTCATGATCAATGTATCAAAAAATGGCTTTGGAATCAAAAGAGGAGCCTTGTTAACCAAAAATGATGCGAGGAACTCTCTATTTTTGAATTCAACAATTAATATCTATAAGAAATGCAATTCAAAATCAAGGACTCCATTGTTTGTTAAATTGAATTAATTCATGTAATTGATGGTCCATGGGCATTTTTTTCATAATGAATATAGTTATTAAGAAAGAATCAGAAGTTAATTTCAAGGTTATTGCATGAAAAATAGTCCTGGTAACAACAAGAGGAGCCTAATTAACACGAGGTGATTAGAAATTCTCATTATTTAGGAATTAAACCAGTTAACATTTGTGCGAAATGCAAACCGTGATGAATGGCACCTTTGGCTGATGGATTTAAATAGATTTGGATTTTTATTGGTGTTTATGCTTGTTTGATTCAATTAATATACTAGGTTGTTTAACCACATGTGTTATATTTCATGATCAATGTATCAAAAAGTGGCTTTGGAATCAAAAAAGGAGCCTTGCTAACAAAAAATGATGCGAGGAACTCTCTATTTTTGAATTCAACAATTAATATCTATAAGAAATGCAATTCAAAATCAAGGACTCCATTGTTTGTTAAATTGAATTAATTCATGTAATTGATGGTCCATGGGCATTTTTTTCATAATGAATATAGTTATTAAGAAAGAATCAGAAGTTAATTTCAAGGTTATTGCATGAAAAATAGTCCTGGTAACAACAAGAGGAGCCTAATTAACACGAGGTGATTAGAAATTCTCATTATTTAGGAATTAAACCAGTTAACATTTGTGCGAAATGCAAACCGTGATGAATGGCACCTTTGGCTGATGGATTTAAATAGATTTGGATTTTTATTGGTGTTTATGCTTGTTTGATTCAATTAATATACTAGGTTGTTTAACCACATGTGTTATATTTCATGATCAATGTATCAAAAAATGGCTTTGGAATCAAAAGAGGAGCCTTGCTAACCAAAAAATGATGCGAGGAACTCTCTATTTTTGAATTCAACAATTAATATCTATAAGAAATGCAATTCAAAATCAAGGACTCCATTGTTTGTTAAATTGAATTAATTCATGTAATTGATGGTCCATGGGCATTTTTTTCATAATGAATATAGTTATTAAGAAAGAATCAGAAGTTAATTTCAAGGTTATTGCATGAAAAATAGTCCTGGTAACAACAAGAGGAGCCTAATTAACACGAGGTGATTAGAAATTCTCATTATTTAGGAATTAAACCAGTTAACATTTGTGCGAAATGCAAAACCGTGATGAATGGCACCTTTGGCTGATGGATTTTAAATAGATTTGGATTTTTATTGTGTGTTTATGCTTGTTTGATTCAATTAATATACTAGGTTGTTTAACCACATGTGTTATATTTCATGATCAATGTATCAAAAAATGGCTTTGGAATCAAAAGAGGAGCCTTTGTCAACCAAAAATGATTTTGAATTCAACAATTAATATCTATAAGAAATGCAATTCAAAATCAAGGACTCCATTGTTTGTTAAATTGAATTAATTCATGTAATTGATGGTCCATGGGATTTTTGTTTCAGAATGAATATATTTATTATAAGCAAGAATCAGAAGTTA
>JBAPLH010001148.1:0-60467 GCA_037897445.1 Ceriops zippeliana
ACGACATCATATTAGTACGAAAAGCAAACTAAGAAGAATGAGTCCTTTGGGTGATGAAACTAAACACATTTAAATTTTCAATAGTGCTTCGACATGTTTGTTTTAATTAATATACTATGTAAATTTAGTTTATAAATGTTATTCTAATGATCATTGTGTCAGAAAATGTGTTTGGGTACAAAAGATAAGTGTTCCAAACCAGAAATGTTCTGATGGATTGTTTATTTTGGAATTCAAACAATTAACATCAATAAGAAAACCTAAATCAAGATCATGAACCCATTGTTTGATTGTGTATTGAATGAATTGAATAGATATGGACATTTTCTTCTTGATGAATAGAGTTGTTAATAAGGAGACAAAAGATAATTTCATGGTTATTGCAAGAAAAATAGTGCTTGTAACAACAAAAGGAGCTTGTTTAGCATAAAGTGAATAGAAGGACTCATTATTTAGGAAATAAACCAATTCACATTAGTACGAAAAGCAAACTAAGATGAATGAGTCATTTAGGGTGATGAAACTAAACAGATTTAAATTTTCAATAGTACATCTACAAGTTTGTTTTAATTAATATATACTATGTAATTTAGTTATAAATGTTAATCTCATGATCATTGTGTCAAAAAGTGTGTTTGGGTCCAAAAGACAACTGTTCCAAACCAGAAATGTTCTGATGGATTGTTTATTTTGGAATTCAACCAATTAACATCAATAAGAAAACCTAATGAAGATCATGAACCCCATTGTTTGATTGTATTGAATGAATTGTATAGATATGGACATTTTTTCTTCTTGATGAATAGAGTTGTTAATAAGGAGACAAAAGATAATTTCATGGTTTACTGCAGCAAAAATAGTGCTTGTAACAACAAAAGGAGCTTGTTTCAGCATAAAGTGAATAGAAGGACTCATTATTTAGGAAATAAACCAATTCACATTAGAACGAAAAGCAAAACTAAGATGAATGACTCCTTTGGGTGATGAAACTAAACACATTTAAATTTTCAATAGTGCATCGACATGTTTGTTTTAATTAATATACTGTGTAATTTAGTTATAAATGTTAATCTAATGATCATTGTGTCAAAAAGTGTGTTTGGGTACAAAAGACAAGTGTTCCAAACCAGAAATGTTCTGATGGATTGTTTATTTTGGAATTCAACCAATTAACATCAATAAGAAAACCTAATGAAGATCATGAACCCCCATTGTTTGATTGTATTGAATGAATTGTATAGATATGGACATTTTCTTCTTGATGAATAGAGTTGTTAA
This sequence comes from Ceriops zippeliana, assembly GCA_037897445.1. Lineage (NCBI taxonomy): Eukaryota > Viridiplantae > Streptophyta > Magnoliopsida > Malpighiales > Rhizophoraceae > Ceriops > Ceriops zippeliana. The sequence goes on from JBAPLH010001148.1 coordinate 1,279, forward strand.
TAAGGAGACAAAAGATAATTTCATGGTTATTGCAGCAAAAATGGTGCTTGTAACAACAAAAGGAGCGTGTTTAGCATAAAGTGAATAGAAGGACTCATTATTTAGGAAATAAACCAATTCACATTAGAACGAAAAGCAAACTAAGATGAATGAGTCCTTTGGGTGATGAAACTAAACACATTTAAATTTTTAATAGTGCATCTACATGTTTGTTTTAATTAATATACTATGTAATTTAGTTATAAATGGTAATCTCATGATCGTTGTGTCAAAAAGTGTGTTTGGGTACAAAAGACAACTGTTCCAAACCAGAAATGTTCTGAGGGATTGTTTATTTTGGAATTCAACCAATTAACATCAATAAGAAAACCTAATGAAGATCATGAACCCCATTGTTTGATTGTATTGAATGAATTGTTTAGACATGGACATTTTCTTCTTGATGAATAAAGTTGTTAATAAGGAGACAAAAGATAATTTCATGGTTATTGCATGAAAAATAGAGCTTGTAACAACAAAAGGATCTTGTTTAGCATAAAGTGAAAAGAAGGACTCATTATTTAGGAAATAAACCGAATCACTTTTGTACGAAAAAGCAAACTAAGATGAATGAGTCCTTTGGGTGATGAAACTAAACACATTTAAATTTTTCAATAGTGCATCGACATGTTTGTTTTAATTAATATACTATGTGTAATTTAGTTATAAATGTTAATCTAATGATCATTGTGTCAAAATGTGTGTTTTTGGGTACAAAAGACAAGTGTTCCAAACTAGAAATGTTCTGATGGATTGTTTGTTTTGGAATTCAACCAATTAACATCAATAAGAAAACCTAATGAAGATCATGAACCCCATTGTTTGATTGTATTGAATGAATTGTTTAGATATGGACATTTTCTTCTTGATGAATAGAGTTGTTAATAAGGAGACAAAAGATAATTTCATGGTTATTGCAGCAAAAATAGTGCTTGTAACAACAAAAGGAGCTTGTTTAGCATAAAGTGAATAGAAGGACTCATTATTTAGGAAATAAACCAATTCACATGAGAACGAAAAGCAAACTAAGATGAATGAGTCCTCCGGGTGATGAAACTAAACACATTTAAATTTTCAATAGTGCATCTACATGTTTGTTTTAATTAATATACTATGTAATTTAGTTATAAATGGTAATCTCATGATCATTGTGTGTGACAAAAAGTGTGTTTGGGTCCAAAAGACAACTGTTCCAAACCATAAATGTTCTGAGGGATTGTTTATTTTAGAATTCAACCAATTAACATCAATAAGAAAACCTAATGAACATCATGAACCCCATTGTTTGATTGTATTGAATGAATTGTATAGATATGGACATTTTCTTCTTGATGAACAGAGTTGTTAATAAGGAGACAAAAGATAATTTCATGGTTATTGCAGCAAAAATAGTGCTTGTAACAACAAAAGGAGCTTGTTTAGCATAAAGTGAATAGTAAGATTCATTATTTAGGAAATAAACCAATTCACATTGGCAAACGAAAAGCAAACTAAGATGAATGAGTCCTTTGGGTGATGAAACTAAACACATTTAAATTTTCAATAGTGCATCGACATGTTTGTTTTAATTAATATACTGTGTAATTTACTTATAAATATGAATCTAATGATCGTTGTGTCAAAAAGTGTATTTGGGTACAAAAGACAAGTGTTCCAAACTAGAAATGTTCTGATGGATTGTTTATTTTGGAATTCAACCAATTAACATCAATAAGAAACCTAATGAACATCATGAAACCCCATTATTTGATTGTATTGAATGAATTGTTTAGATATGGACAATTTCTTCTTGATGAATAGAGTTGTTAATAAGGAGACAAAAGATAATTTCATGGTTATTGCAACAAAAATAGTGCTCGGCACAACAATAGGAGCGTGTTTAGCATAAAGTGAATAGAAGGACTCATTATTTCAGAAATAAACGAATCATATTAGTACGAAAAAGCAAACTAAGATGAATGAGTCCTTTGGGTGATAAAACTAAACACATTTAAATTTTCAATAGTGCATCGACATATTTGTTTTAATTAATATACTATGTAATTTAGTTATAAATGTTTATTCTAATGATCATTGTTTCAGAAAATGTGTTTGGTTACAAAAGATAAGTGTTCTAAACAAGAAATGTTCTGATGGATTGTTTTATTTTGGAATTCAACCAATTAACATCAATAAGAAAACCTAATGAAGATCATGAACCCCATTGTTTGATTGTATTGAATGAATTGTTTAGATATGGACATTTTCTTCTTGATGAATAGAGTTGTTAATAAGGAGACAAAAGATAATTTCATGGTTATTGCAGCAAAAATAGTGCTTGTAACAACAAAAGGAGCTTGTTTAGCATAAAGTGAATAGAAGGACTCATTATTTAGGAAATAAACCAATTCACATTAGAACGAAAAGCAAACTAAGATGAATGAGTCCTTTGGGTGATGAAACTAAACACATTTAAAATTTTCAATAGTGCATCTACATGTTTGTTTTAATTAATATACTATGTAATTTAGTTATAAATGGTAATCTCATGATCGTTGTGACAAAAAGTGTGTTTGGGTCCAAAAGACAACTGTTCCAAACCATAAATGTTCTGAGGGATTGTTTATTTTAGAATTCAACCAATTAACATCAATAAGAAAACCTAATGAACATCATGAACCCCATTGTTTGATTGTATTGAATGAATTGTATAGATATGGACATTTTTTCTTCTTGATGAACAGAGTTGTTAATAAGGAGACAAAAGATAATTTCATGGTTATTGCAGCAAAAATAGTGCTTGTAACAACAAAAGGAGCTTGTTTAGCATAAAGTGAATAGTAAGACTCATTATTTAGGAAATAAACCAATTCACATTGGCACGAAAAGCAAACTAAGATGAATGAGTCCTTTGGGTGATGAAACTAAACACATTTAAATTTTCAATAGTGCATCGACATGTTTGTTTTAATTAATATACTTGTGTAATTTACTTATAAATATGAATCTAATGATCGTTGTGTCAAAAAGTGTATTTGGGTACAAAAGACAAGTGTTCCCAAACTAGAAATGTTCTGATGGATTGTTTATTTTGGAATTCAACCAATTAACATCAATAAGAATACCTAATGAACATCATGAACCCCATTGTTTTGATTGTATTGAATGAATTGTTTAGATATGGACATTTTCTTCTTGATGAATAGAGTTGTTAATAAGGAGACAAAAGATAATTTCATGGTTATTGCAACAAAAATAGTGCTTGTAACAAACAATAGGAGCGTGTGTTTAGCATAAAGTGAATAGAAGGACTCATTATTTCAGAAATAAACGACATCATATTAGTACGAAAAGCAAACTAAGATGAATGAGTCCTTTGGGTGATAAAAACTAAACACATTTAAATTTTCAATAGTGCTTCGACATATTTGTTTTAATTAATATACTATGTAATTTAGTTATAAATGTTATTCTAATGATCATTGTTTCAGAAAATGTGTTTGGTTACAAAAGATAAGTGTTCTAAACAAGAAATGTTCTGATGGATTGTTTATTTTGGAATTCAACCAATTAACATCAATAAGAAAACCTAATGAAGATCATGAACCCCATTGTTTGATTGTATTGAATGAATTGTATAGATATGGACATTTTCTTCTTGATGAATAGAGTTGTTAATAAGGAGACAAAAGATAATTTCATGGTTATTGCAAGAAAAATAGTGCTTGTAACAACAAAAGGAGCTTGTTTAGCATAAAGTGAATAGAAGGACTCATTATTTAGGAAATAAACCAATTCACATTAGTACGAAAAGCAAACTAAGATGAATGAGTCCTTTGGGTGATGAAACTAAACACATTTAAATTTTTAATAGTGCATCTACATGTTTGTTTTAATTAATATACTATGTAATTTGGTTATAAATGTTAATCTCATGATCATTGTGTCAAAAAGTGTGTTTGGGTCCAAAAGACAACTGTTCCAAACCAGAAATGTTCTGATGGATTGTTTATTTTGGAATTCAACCAATTAACATCAATAAGAAAACCTAATGACGATCATGAACCCCATTGTTTGATTGTATTGAATGAATTGTATAGATATGGACATTTTCTTCTTGATGAATAGAGTTGTTAATAAGGAGACAAAAGATAATTTCATGGTTTATTGCATGAAAAAATAGTGCTTGTAACAACAAAAGGAGCCTGTTTAGCATAAAAGCGAATAGAAGAACTCATTATTTCGGAAATAAACGACTTCATATTAGTACGAAAAGCAAACTAAGATGAATGAGTCCTTTGGGTGATGAAATTAAACACATTTAAATTTTCAATAGTGCATCGACATGTTTGTTTTAATTAATATGCTATGTAATTTAGTTATAAATGTTAATCTCATGATCGTTGTGTCAAAAAGTGTGTTTGGGTCCAAAAGACAACTGTTCCAAACCAGAAATGTTCTAAGGGATTGTTTATTTTGGAATTCAACCAATTAACATCAATAAGAAAACCTAATGAACATCATGAACCTCATTGTTTGATTGTATTGAATGAATTGTATAGATATGGACATTTTCTTCTTGATGAACAGAGTTGTTAATAAGGAGACAAAAGATAATTTCATGGTTATTGCGGCAAAAGTAGTGCTTGTAACAACAAAAGGAGCTTGTTTAGCATAAAGTGAATAGAAGGACTCATTTATTTAGGAAAATAAACCAATTTCACATTAGATCGAAAAGCAAACTAAGATGAATGAGTCCTTTGGGTGATGAAAACAAAACACATTTAAATTTTCAATAGTGCATCGACATGTTTGTTTTAATTAATATACTGTGTAATTTAGTTATAAATGTGAATCTAATGATCGTTGTGTCAAAAAGTGTGTGTTTGGGTACAAAAGACAAGTGTTCCAAACCAGAAATGTTCTGATGGATTGCTTATTTTGGAATTCAACCAATTAACATCAATAAGAAAAGCTAATGAAGATCATGAACCCCATTGTTTGATTGTATTGAATGAATTGTTGAGATATGGATATTGTCTTCTTGATGAATAGAGTTGTTAATAAGGAGACAAAAGATAATTTCTTGGTTATTGCAACAAAAATAGTGCTTGTAACAAAAAAAAGCAGCGTGTTTAGCATAAAGTGAATAGAAGGACTCATTATTTCGGAAATAAACGACTTCATATTAGTACGAAAAGCAAACTAAGATGAATGAGTCCTTTGGGTGATGAAACTAAACAGATTTAAATTTTCAAAAGTGCATCTACATGTTTGTTTTAATTAATATACTCTGTAATTTAGTTATAAATGTTAATCTCAAGATCATTGTGTCAAAAAAGTGTGTTTGGGTCCAAAAGACAACTGTTCCAAACAAGAATGTTCTGAGGGATTGTTTATTTTTGAATTCAACCAATTAACATCAATAATAAAACTTAATGAATGAAGATCATGAACCCCATTGTTTGATTGTACTGAATGAATTGTATAGATATGGACATTTTCTTCTTGATGAATAGAGTTGTTAATAAGGAGACAAAAGATAATTTCATGGTTATTGCATGAAAAATAGTGCTTGTAAAAACAAAAGGAACTTCTTTAGCATAAAGTGAATAGAAGGACTCATTATTTAGGAAATAAACCGAATCACTTTTGTACGAAAAGCAAACTAAGATGAATGAGTCCTTTGGGGTGTTAAAAACTAAACACATTTTTAAATTTTTAATAGTGCATTGACATGTTTGGTTTAATTAATATACTGTGTAATTTAGTTATAAATGTTAATCTAATGATCATTGTGTCAAAAAGTGTGTTTGGGTACAAAAGACAAGTGTTCCAAACTAGAAATGTTCTGATGGATTGTTTATTTTGGAATTCAACCGATTAACATCAATAAGAAAACCTAATGAACATTATGAAACCCATTGTTTCATTGTATTGAATGAATTGTTTAGATATGGACAATTTCTTCTGAATGAATAGAGTTGTTAATAAGGAGACAAAAGATAATTTCATGGTTATTGCATGAAAAATAGTGCTTGTAACAACAAAAGGATCTTGTTTAGCATAAAGTGAATAGAAGGACTCATTATTTAGGAAATAAACCAATTCACATTAGTACGAAAAGCAAACTAAGATGAATGAGTCCTTTGGGTGATGAAACTAAACACATTTAAATTTTCAATAGTGCATGGACATGTTTGTTTTAATTAATATACTGTGTAATTCAGTTATAAATGTTAATCTAATGATCATTGTGTCAAAAAGTGTGTTTGGGTACAAAAGACAAGTGTTCCAAACCAGAAATGTTCTGATGGATTGTTTATTTATGAATTCAACCAATTAACATCAAACAAGAAACCCTAATGAACATCATGAACCCCATTGTTTGATTGTATTGAATGAATTGTATAGATATGGACATTTTCTTCTTGATGAATAGAGTTGTTAATAGGGAGACAAAAGATAATTTCATGGTTATTGCATGAAAAGTAGTGCTTGTAACAAGAAAAGGAGCTTGTTTAGCATAAAGTGAATAAAAGGACTCATTATTTAGGAAATAAATCGAATCACTTTTGTACGAAAAGCAAACTAAGATGAATGAGTCCTTTGGGTGATGAAACTAAACACATTTAAATTTTCAATAGTGCATCGACATGTTTTTTGTTTTAATTAATATACTATGTAATTTAGTTATAAAATGTTAACCTGACGATCATTGTGTCAAAAAAGTGTGTGTTTGGGTATAAAAGACAAGTGTTGCAAACCAGAAATGTTCTGATGGATTGTTTAATTTGGAATTCAACCAATTAACATCAATAAGAAACCCTAACGAACATCATGAACCCCATTGTTTGATTGTATTGAATGAATTGTACAGATATGGACATTTTCTTCTTGATGAATAGAGTTGTTAATAAGGAGACAAAAGAGATAATTTCATGGTTACTGCATGAAAAAATAGTGCTTGTAAACAACAAAAGCATCTTGTTCAGCATAATGTGAAAAGAAGGACTCATTATTTAGGAAATAAACCAATTCACATTAGTACGAAAGGCAAACAAAGATGAATGAGTCCTTTGGGTGATGAAACTAAACACATTTAAATTTTCAATAGTGCATCGACATGTTTGTTTTAATTAATATACTTTGTAATTTAGTTATAAATGTTAAACTTATGATCAGTGTTTCAAAAAGTGTGTTTGGGTCCAAAAGACAACTGTTCCAAACCAGAAATGTTCTGAGGGATTGTTTATTTTAGAATTCAACCAATTAACATCAATAAGAAAACCTAATGAACATCATGAACCCCATTGTTTGATTGTATTGAATGAATTGTATAGATATGGACATTTTCTTCTTGATGAACAGAGTTGTTAATAAGGAGACAAAAGATTATTTCATGGTTATTGCAGCAAAAATAGTGCTTGTAACAACAAAAGGAGCTTGTTTAGCATAAAGTGAATAGTAAGACTCATTATTTAGGAAATAAACCAATTCACATTGGCACGAAAAGCAAACTAAGATGAATGAGTCCTTTGGGTGATGAAACTAAACACATTTAAATTTTCAATAGTGCATCGACATGTTTGTTTTTAATTAATATACTGTGTAATTTAGCTATAAATATGAATCTAATGATCGTTGTCTCAAAAAGTGTGTTTGGGTACAAAAGACAAGTGTTCCAAACTAGAAATGTTCTGATGGATTGCTTATTTTGGAATTCAACCAATTAACATCAATAAGAAAACCTAATGAACATCATGAACCCCATTATTTGATTGTATTGAATGAATTGTTTAGATATGGACATTTTCTTCTTGATGAATATAGTTGTTAATAAGGAGACAAAAGATAATTTCATGGTTATTGCATGAAAAATAGTGCTTGTAACAACAAAAGGAGCTTGTTGAGCATAAAGTGAATAGAAGGACTCATTATGTGGGAAATAAACCAATTCACTTTAGTACGAAAAGCAAGCTAACATGAATGAGTCCTTTGGGTGATGAAACTAAACACATTTAAATTTTTAATAGTGCATCTACATGTTTGTTTTAATTAATATACTATGTAATTTAGTTATAAATGTTAATCTCATGATCATTGTGTCAAAAAGTGTGTTTGGGTCCAAAAGACAACTGTTCCAAACCAGAAATGTTCTGATGGATTGTTTATTTTGGAATTCAACCAATTAACATCAATAAGAAAACCTAATGACGATCATGAACCCCATTGTTTGATTGTATTGAATGAATTGTATAGATATGGACATTTTCTTCTTGATGAATAGAGTTGTTAATAAGGAGACAAAAGATAATTTCATGGTTATTGCATGAAAAATAGTGCTTGTAACAACAAAAGGAGCGTGTTTAGCATAAAGCGAATAGAAGGACTCATTATTTCAGAAATAAACGACTTCATATTAGTACGAAAAGCAAACTAAGATGAATGAGTCCTTTGGGTGATGAAATTAAACACATTTAAATTTTTAATAGTGCATCGACATGTTTGTTTTAATTAATATGCTATGTAATTTAGTTATAAATGTTAATCTCATGATCGTTGTGTGAAAAAGTGTGTTTGGGTCCAAAAGACAACTGTTCCAAACCAGAAATGTTCTGAGGGATTGTTTATTTTGGAATTCAACCAATTAACATCAATAAGAAAACCTAATGAACATCATGAACCCCATTGTTTGATTGTATTGAATGAATTGCATAGATATGGACATTTTCTTCTTAATGAACAGAGTTGTTAATAAGGAGACAAAAGATTATTTCATGGTTATTGCAGCAAAAATAGTGCTTGTAACAACAAATGGAGCTTGTTTAGCATAAAGTGAATAGTAGGACTCATTATTTAGGAAATAAACCAATTCACATTAGAACGAAAAGCAAACTAAGATGAATGAGTCCTTTGGGTGATGAAACTAAACACATTTAAATTTTCAATAGTGCATCGACATGTTTGTTTTAATTAATATACTGTGTAATTTAGTTATAAATATGAATCTAATGATCGTTGTGTCAAAAAGTGTGTTTGGGTACAAAAGACAAGTGTTCCAAACTAGAAATGTTCTGATGGATTGCTTATTTTGGAATTCAACCAATTAACATCAATAAGAAAAGCTAATGAAGATCATGAACCCCATTGTTTGATTGTATTGAATGAATTGTTTAGATATGGACATTTTCTTCTTGATAAATAGAGTTGTTAATAAGGAGACAAAAGATAATTTCATGGTTATTGCATGAAAAATAGTGCTTGTAACAACAAAAGGAACTTCTTTAGCATAAAGTGAATAGAAGGACTCATTATTTAGGAAATAAACAAATTCACATTAGTAAGAAAAGCGAACTAAGATGAATGAGTCCTTTGGGTGATGAAACTAAACACATGTAAATTTTTAATAGTGCATCTACATGTTTGTTTTAATTAATATACTATGTAATTTAGTTATAAATGTTAATCTCATGATCATTGTGTCAAAAAGTGTGTTTGGGTCCAAAAGACAACTGTTCCAAACCAGAAAGGTTCTGAGGGATTGTTTTTTTTGGAATTCAAACAATTAACATCAATAAGAAAACCTAATGAAGATCATGAACCCCATTGTTTGATTGTATTGAATCAATTGTATAGATATGGACATTTTCTTCTTGATGAATAGAGTTGTTAATAAGGAGACAAAAGATAATTTCATGGTTATTGTATGAAAAATAGTGCTTGTAACAACAAAAAAAGCGTGTTTAGCATAAAGCGAATAGAAGGACTCATTCTTCCGGAAATAAACAACTTCATATTAGTACGAAAAGCAAACTAAGATGAATGAGTCCTTTGGGTGATGAAACTAAATACATTTAAATTTTCAATAGTGCATCGATATGTTTGTTTTAATTAATATACTATGTAATTTAGTTATAAATGTTAATCTCATGATCATTGTGTCAAAAAGTGTGTTTGGGTCCAAAAGACAACTGTTCCAAACCAGAAATGTTCTGATGGATTGTTTATTTTGGAATTCAACCAATTAACATCAATAAGAAAACCTAATGAAGATCATGAACCCCATTGTTTGATTGTATTGAATGAATTGTACAGATATGGACATTTTCTGCTTGATGAATAGAGTTGTTAATAAAGAGACAAAAGATAATTTCATGGTTACTGCATGAAAAATAGTGCTTGTAACAACAAAAGGATCTTGTTCAGCATAATGTGAAAAGAAAAACTCATTATTTAGGAAATAAACCAATTCACATTAGTACGAAAAGCAAAATAAGATGAATGAGTCCTTTGGGTGATGAAACTAAACACATTTAAATTTTCAATAGTGCATCGACATGTTTGTTTTAATTAATATACTATGTGATTTAGTTATAAATGTTAATCTTATGATCATTGTTTCAAAAAGTGTGTTTGGGTCCAAAAGACAACTGTTCCAAAGCAGAAATTTTCTGAGGGATTGTTTATTTTAGAATTCAACCAATTAACATCAATAAGAAAACCTAATGAACATCATGAACCCCATTGTTTGATTGTATTGAATGAATTGTATAGATATGGACATTTTCTTCTTGATGAACAGAGTTGTTAATAAGGAGACAAAAGATTATTTCATGGTTATTGCAGCAAAAATAGTGCTTGTAACAACGAAAGGAGCTTGTTTAGCATAAAGTGAATAGTAGGACTCATTATTTAGGAAATAAACCAATTCACATTAGAACGAAAAGCAAACTAAGATGAATGAGTCCTTTGGGTGATGAAACTAAACACATTTAAATTTTCAATAGTGCATCGACATGTTTGTTTTAATTAATATACTGTGTAATTTAGTTATAAATATGAATATAATGATCGTTGTGTCAAAAAGTGTGTTTGGATACAAAAGACAAGTGTTCCAAACTAGAAATGTTCTGATGGATTGCTTATTTTGGAATTCAACCAATTAACATCAATAAGAAAAGCTAATGAAAATCATGAACCCCATTGTTTGATTGTATTAAATGAATTGTTTAGATATGGACATTTTCTTCTTGATGAATAGAGTTGTTCATAAGGAGACAAAAGATAATTTCATGATTATTGCAGCAAAAATAGTGCTTGTAACAACAAAAGGAGCTTGTTTAGCATAAAGTGAATAGAAGGACTCATTATTTTGGAAATAAACCAATTCACATTAGAACGAAAAGCAAACTAAGATGAATGAGTCCTCCGGGTGATGAAACTAAACACATTTAAATTTTTAATAGTGCATCTACATGTTTGTTTTAATTAATATACTATGTAATTTAGTTATAAATGGTAATCTCATGATCGTTGTGTCAAAAAGTGTGTTTGGGTCCAAAAGACAATTGTTCCAAACCAGAAATGCTCTGAGGGATTGTTTATTTTGGAATTCAACCAATTAACATCAATAAGAAAAGCTAATGAAGATCATGAACCCCATTGTTTGATTGTATTGAATGAATTGTTTACATATGGACATTTTCTTCTTGATGAATAGAGTTGTTAATAAGGAGACAAAAGATAATTTCATGGTTATTGCATGAAAAGTAGTGCTTGTAACAACAAAAGGAGCTTGTTTAGCATATAGTGAATATAAGGACTCATTATTTAGGAAATAAACCGAATCACTTTAGTACGAAAAGCAAACTAAGATGAATGAGTCCTTTGGGTGATGAAACTAAACACATTTAAATTTTCAATAGTGCATCGACATGTTTGTTTTAATTAATATACTATGTAATTTAGTTATAAATGTTAATCTCATGATCGTTGTGTCAAAAAGTGTGTTTGGGTCCAAAAGACAACTGTTCAAAGCCAGAAATGTTCTGAGGGATTGTTTATTTTGGAATTCAACCAATTAACATCAATAAGAAAACCTAATGAACATCATGAACCCCATTGTTTGATTGTATTGAATGAATTGTATAGATATGGACATTTTCTTCTTGATGAACAGAGTTGTTAATAAGGAGACAAAAGATTATTTCATGGTTATTGCAGCAAAAATAGTGCTTGTAACAACAAAAGGAGCTTGTTTAGCATAAAGTGAATAGTAAGACTCATTATTTAGGAAATAAACCAATTCACATTGGCACGAAAAGCAAACTAAGATGAATGAGTCCTTTGGGTGATGAAACTAAACACATTTAAATTTTCAATAGTGCATCGACATGTTTGTTTTAATTAATATACTGTGTAATTTACTTATAAATATGAATCTAATGATCGTTGTGTCAAAAAGTTTATTTGGGTACAAAAGACAAGTGTTCCAAACTAGAAATGTTCTGATGGATTGCTTATTTTGGAATTCAACCAATTAACATCAATAAGAATACCTAATGAACATCATGAACCCCATTATTTGATTGTATTGAATGAATTGTTTAGATATGGACAATTTCTTCTTGATGAATAGAGTTGTTAATAAGGAGACAAAAGATAATTTCATGGTTATTGCAAGAAAAATAGTGCTCGGCACAACAATAGGAGCGTGTTTAGCATAAAGTGAATAGAAGGACTCATTATTTCAGAAATAAACGACATCATATTAGTACGAAAAGCAAACTAAGATGAATGAGTCCTTTGGGTGATAAAACTAAACACATTTAAATTTTCAATAGTGCTTCGACATATTTGTTTTAATTAATATACTATGTAATTTAGTTATAAATGTTATTCTAATGATCATTGTTTCAGAAAATGTGTTTGGGTACAAAAGATAAGTGTTCTAAACAAGAAATGTTCTGATGGATTGTTTATTTTGGAATTCAACCAATTAACATCAATAAGAAAACCTAATGAAGATCATGAACCCCATTGTTTGATTGTATTGAATGAATTGTATAGATATGGACATTTTCTTCTTGATGAATAGAGTTGTTAATAAGGAGACAAAAGATAATTTCATGGTTATTGCAAGAAAAATAGTGCTTGTAACAACAAAAGGAGCTTGTTTAGCATAAAGTGAATAGAAGGACTCATTATATTTAGGAAATAAACCAATTCACATTAGTACGAAAAGCAAACTAAGATGAATGAGTCATCTAGGTGATGAAACTAAACAGATTTAAATTTTCAATAGTACATCTACATGTTTGTTTTAATTAATATACTATGTAATTTAGTTATAAATGTTAATCTCATGATCATTGTGTCAAAAAGTGTGTTTGGGTCCAAAAGACAACTGTTCCTAACCAGAAATGTTCTGAGGGATTGTTTTTTTCGGAATTCAAACAATTAACATCAATAAGAAAACCTAATGAAGATCATGAACCCCATTGTTTGATTGTATTGAATGAATTGTATAGATATGGACATTTTCTTCTTGATGAATAGAGGTGTTAATAAGGAGACAAAAGATAATTTCATGGTTATTGCATGAAAAATAGTGCTTGTAACAACAAAAGGAGATTGTTGAGCATAAAGTGAATAGAAGGACTCATTATGTGGGAAATAAACCAATTCACTTTAGTACGAAAAGCAAGCTAACATGAATGAGTCCTTTAGGTGATGAAACTAAACACATTTAAATTTTTAATAGTGCATCTACATGTTTGTTTTAATTAATATACTATGTAATTTAGTTATAAATGTTAATCTCATGATCATTGTGTCAAAAAGTGTGTTTGGGTCCAAAAGACAACTGTTCCAAACCAGAAATGTTCTGATGGATTGTTTATTTTGGAATTCAACCAATTAACATCAATAAGAAAACCTAATGACGATCATGAACCCCATTGTTTGATTGTATTGAATGAATTGTATAGATATGGACATTTTCTTCTTGATGAATAGAGTTGTTAATAAGGAGACAAAAGATAATTTTATGGTTATTGCATGAAAAATAGTGCTTGTAACAACAAAAGGAGCCTGTTTAGCATAAAGCGAATAGAAGAACTCATTATTTCGGAAATAAACGACTTCATATTAGTACGAAAAGCAAAGTAAGATGAATGAGTCCTTTGGGTGATGAAATTAAACACATTTAAATTTTCAATAGTGCATCGACATGTTTGTTTTAATTAATATGCTATGTAATTTAGTTATAAATGTTAATCTCATGATCGTTGTGTCAAAAACTGTGTTTGGGTCCAAAAGACAACTGTTCCAAACCAGAAATGTTCTGAGGGATTGTTTATTTTGGAATTCAACCAATTAACATCAATAAGAAAACCTAATGAACGTCATGAACCTCATTGTTTGATTGTATTGAATGAATTGTATAGATATGGACATTTTCTTCTTGATGAACAGAGTTGTTAATAAGGAGACAAAAGATAATTTCATGGTTATTGCGGCAAAAGTAGTGCTTGTAACAACAAAAGGAGCTTGTTTAGCATAAAGTGAATAGAAGGACTCATTATTTAGGAAATAAACCAATTCACATTAGATCGAAAAGCAAACTAAGATGAATGAGTCCTTTGGGTGATGAAACAAAACACATTTAAATTTTCAATAGTGCATCGACATGTTTGTTTTAATTAATATACTGTGTAATTTAGTTATAAATGTGAATCTAATGATCGTTGTGTCAAAAAGTGTGTTTGGGTACAAAAGACAAGTGTTCCAAACCAGAAATGTTCTGATGGATTGCTTATTTTGGAATTCAACCAATTAACATCAATAAGAAAAGCTAATGAAGATCATGAACCCCATTGTTTGATTGTATTGAATGAATTGTTGAGATATGGATATTGTCTTCTTGATGAATAGAGTTGTTAATAAGGAGACAAAAGATAATTTCTTGGTTATTGCAACAAAAATAGTGCTTGTAACAAAAAAAGCAGCGTGTTTAGCATAAAGTGAATAGAAGGACTCATTATTTCGGAAATAAACGACTTCATATTAGTACGAAAAGCAAACTAAGATGAATGAGTCCTTTGGGTGATGAAACTAAACAGATTTAAATTTTCAAAAGTGCATCTACATGTTTGTTTTAATTAATATACTCTGTAATTTAGTTATAAATGTTAATCTCAAGATCATTGTGTCAAAAAGTGTGTGTGGGTCCAAAAGACAACTGTTCCAAACAAGAATGTTCTGAGGGATTGTTTATTTTTGAATTCAACCAATTAACATCAATAATAAAACTTAATGAAGATCATGAACCCCATTGTTTGATTGTACTGAATGAATTGTATAGATATGGACATTTTCTTCTTGATGAATAGAGTTGTTAATAAGGAGACAAAAGATAATTTCATGGTTATTGCATGAAAAATAGTGCTTGTAAAAACAAAAGGAACTTCTTTAGCATAAAGTGAATAGAAGGACTCATTATTTAGGAAATAAACCGAATCACTTTTGTACGAAAAGCAAACTAAGATGAATGAGTCCTTTGGGTGATAAAACTAAACACATTTAAATTTTTAATAGTGCATTGACATGTTTGGTTTAATTAATATACTGTGTAATTTAGTTATAAATGTTAATCTAATGATCATTGTGTCAAAAAGTGTGTTTGGGTACAAAAGACAAGTGTTCCAAACTAGAAATGTTCTGATGGATTGATTATTTTGGAATTCAACCGATTAACATCAATAAGAAAACCTAATGAACATTATGAAACCCATTGTTTCATTGTATTGAATGAATTGTTTAGATATGGACAATTTCTTCTTAATGAATAGAGTTGTTAATAAGGAGACAAAAGATAATTTCATGGTTATTGCATGAAAAATAGTGCTTGTAACAACAAAAGGATCTTGTTTAGCATAAAGTGAATAGAAGGACTCATTATTTAGGAAATAAACCAATTCACATTAGTACGAAAAGCAAACTAAGATGAATGAGTCCTTTGGGTGATGAAACTAAACACATTTAAATTTTTAATAGTGCATGGACATGTTTGTTTTAATTAATCTACTGTGTAATTCAGTTATAAATGTTAATCTAATGATCATTGTGTCAAAAAGTGTGTTTGGGTACAAAAGACAAGTGTTCCAAACCAGAAATGTTCTGATGGATTGTCTATTTATGAATTCAACCAATTAACATCAACAAGAAACCCTAATGAACATCATGAACCCCATTGTTTGATTGTATTGAATGAATTGTATAGATATGGACATTTTTCTTCTTGATGAATAGAGTTGTTAATAGGGAGACAAAAGATAATTTCATGGTTATTGCATGAAAAGTAGTGCTTGTAACAAGAAAAGGAGCTTGTTTAGCATAAAGTGAATAAAAGGACTCATTATTTAGGAAATAAATCGGATCACTTTTGTACGAAAAGCAAACTAAGATGAATGAGTCCTTTGGGTGATGAAACTAAACACATTTAAATTTTCAATAGTGCATCGACATGTTTGTTTTAATTAATATACTATGTAATTTAGTTATAAATGTTAACCTGACGATCATTGTGTCAAAAAGTGTGTTTGGGTATAAAAGACAAGTGTTGCAAACCAGAAATGTTCTGATGGATTGTTTAATTTGGAATTCAACCAATTAACATCAATAAGAAACCCTAACGAACATCATGAACCCCATTGTTTGATTGTATTGAATGAATTGTACAGATATGGACATTTTCTTCTTGATGAATAGAGTTGTTAATAAGGAGACAAAAGATAATTTCATGGTTACTGCATCAAAAATAGTGCTTGTAACAACAAAAGCATCTTGTTCAGCATAATGTGAAAAGAGGGACTCATTATTTAGGAAATAAACCAATTCACATTAGTACGAAAGGCAAACAAAGATGAATGAGTCCTTTG
The DNA here is from genome assembly GCA_037897445.1 of Ceriops zippeliana. NCBI lineage: Eukaryota > Viridiplantae > Streptophyta > Magnoliopsida > Malpighiales > Rhizophoraceae > Ceriops > Ceriops zippeliana. The sequence continues at coordinate 18,021 of JBAPLH010001148.1, forward strand.
GGTGATGAAACTAAACACATTTAAATTTTCAATAGTGCATCGACATGTTTGTTTTAATTAATATACTTTGTAATTTAGTTATAAATGTTAATCTTATGATCAGTGTTTCAAAAAGTGTGTTTGGGTCCAAAAGACAACTGTTCCAAACCAGAAATGTTCTGAGGGATTGTTTATTTTAGAATTCAACCAATTAACATCAATAAGAAAACCTAATGAACATCATGAACCCCATTGTTTGATTGTATTGAATGAATTGTATAGATATGGACATTTTCTTCTTGATGAACAGAGTTGTTAATAAGGAGACAAAAGATTATTTCATGGTTATTGCAGCAAAAATAGTGCTTGTAACAACAAAAGGAGCTTGTTTAGCATAAAGTGAATAGTAAGACTCATTATTTAGGAAATAAACCAATTCACATTGGCACGAAAAGCAAACTAAGATGAATGAGTCCTTTGGGTGATGAAACTAAACACATTTAAATTTTCAATAGTGCATCGACATGTTTGTTTTAATTAATATACTGTGTAATTTACTTATAAATATGAATCTAATGATCGTTGTGTCAAAAAGTGTATTTGGGTACAAAAGACAAGTGTTCCAAACTAGAAATGTTCTGATGGATTGCTTATTTTGGAATTCAACCAATTAACATCAATAAGAATACCTAATGAACATCATGAACCCCATTATTTGATTGTATTGAATGAATTGTTTAGATATGGACAATTTCTTCTTGATGAATAGAGTTGTTAATAAGGAGACAAAAGATAATTTCATGGTTATTGCAACAAAAATAGTGCTCGGCACAACAATAGGAGCGTGTTTAGCATAAAGTGAATAGAAGGACTCATTATTTCAGAAATAAACGACATCATATTAGTACGAAAAGCAAACTAAGATGAATGAGTCCTTTGGGTGATAAAACTAAACACATTTAAATTTTCAATAGTGCTTCGACATATTTGTTTTAATTAATATACTATGTAATTTAGTTATAAATGTTATTCTAATGATCATTGTTTCAGAAAATGTGTTTGGGTACAAAAGATAAGTGTTCTAAACAAGAAATGTTCTGATGGATTGTTTATTTTGGAATTCAACCAATTAACATCAATAAGAAAACCTAATGAAGATCATGAACCCCATTGTTTGATTGTATTGAATGAATTGTACAGATATGGACATTTTCTTCTTGATGAATAGAGTTGTTAATAAGGAGACAAAAGATAATTTCATGGTTATTGCAAGAAAAATAGTGCTTGTAACAACAAAAGGAGCTTGTTTAGCATAAAGTGAATAGAAGGACTCATTATTTAGGAAATAAACCAATTCACATTAGTACGAAAAGCAAACTAAGATGAATGAGTCATCTAGGTGATGAAACTAAACAGATTTAAATTTTCAATAGTACATCTACATGTTTGTTTTAATTAATATACTATGTAATTTAGTTATAAATGTTAATCTCATGATCATTGTGTCAAAAAGTGTGTTTGGGTCCAAAAGACAACTGTTCCTAACCAGAAATGTTCTGAGGGATTGTTTTTTTCGGAATTCAAACAATTAACATCAATAAGAAAACCTAATGAAGATCATGAACCCCATTGTTTGATTGTATTGAATGAATTGTATAGATATGGACATTTTCTTCTTGATGAATAGAGGTGTTAATAAGGAGACAAAAGATAATTTCATGGTTATTGCATGAAAAATAGTGCTTGTAACAACAAAAGGAGATTGTTGAGCATAAAGTGAATAGAAGGACTCATTATGTGGGAAATAAACCAATTCACTTTAGTACGAAAAAAGCAAGCTAACATGAATGAGTCCTTTGGGTGATGAAACTAAACACATTTAAATTTTTAATAGTGCATCTACATGTTTGTTTTAGTTAATATACTATGTAATTTAGTTATAAATGTTAATCTCATGATCATTGTGTCAAAAAGTGTGTTTGGGTCCAAAAGACAACTGTTCCAAACCAGAAATGTTCTGATGGATTGTTTATTTTGGAATTCAACCAATTAACATCAATAAGAAAACCTAATGACGATCATGAACCCCATTGTTTGATTGTATTGAATGAATTGTATAGATATGGACATTTTCTTCTTGATGAATAGAGGTGTTAATAAGGAGACAAAAGATAATTTCATGGTTATTGCATGAAAAATAGTGCTTGTAACAACAAAAGGAGATTGTTGAGCATAAAGTGAATAGAAGGACTCATTATGTGGGAAATAAACCAATTCACTTTAGTACGAAAAGCAAGCTAACATGAATGAGTCCTTTGGGTGATGAAACTAAACACATTTAAATTTTTAATAGTGCATCTACATGTTTGTTTTAATTAATATACTATGTAATTTAGTTATAAATGTTAATCTCATGATCATTGTGTCAAAAAGTGTGTTTGGGTCCAAAAGACAACTGTTCCAAACCAGAAATGTTCTGATGGATTGTTTATTTTGGAATTCAACCAATTAACATCAATAAGAAAACCTAATGACGATCATGAACCCCATTGTTTGATTGTATTGAATGAATTGTATAGATATGGACATTTTCTTCTTGATGAATAGAGTTGTTAAATAAGGAGACAAAAGATAATTTCATGGTTATTGCATGAAAAATAGTGCTTGTAACAACAAAAGGAGCCTGTTTAGCATAAAGCGAATAGAAGAACTCATTATTTCGGAAATAAACGACTTCATATTAGTACGAAAAGCAAACTAAGATGAATGAGTCCTTTGGGTGATGAAATTAAACACATTTAAATTTTCAATAGTGCATCGACATGTTTGTTTTAAATAATATGCTATGTAATTTAGTTATAAATGTTTAATCTCATGATCGTTGTGTCAAAAAGTGTGTTTGGGTCCAAAAAAGACAACTGTTCCAAACCAGAAATGTTCTGAGGGATTGTTTATTTTGGAATTCAACCAATTAACATCAATAAGAAAAACCTAATGAACATCATGAACCTCATTGTTTGATTGTATTGAATGAATTGTATAGATATGGACATTTTCTTCTTGATGAACAGAGTTGTTAATAAGGAGACAAAAGATAATTTCATGGTTATTGCGGCAAAAGTAGTGCTTGTAACAACAAAAGGAGCTTGTTTAGCATAAAGTGAATAGAAGGACTCATTATTTAGGAAATAAACCAATTCACATTAGATCGAAAAGCAAACTAAGATGAATGAGTCCTTTGGGTGATGAAACAAAACACATTTAAATTTTCAATAGTGCATCGACATGTTTGTTTTAATTAATATACTGTGTAATTTAGTTATAAATGTGAATCTAATGATCGTTGTGTCAAAAAGTGTGTTTGGGTACAAAAGACAACTGTTCCAAACAAGAATGTTCTGAGGGATTGTTTATTTTTGAATTCAACCAATTAACATCAATAATAAAACTTAATGAAGATCATGAACCCCATTGTTTGATTGTACTGAATGAATTGTATAGATATGGACATTTTCTTCTTGATGAATAGAGTTGTTAATAAGGAGACAAAAGATAATTTCATGGTTATTGCATGAAAAATAGTGCTTGTAAAAACAAAAGGAACTTCTTTAGCATAAAGTGAATAGAAGGACTCATTATTTAGGAAATAAACCGAATCACTTTTGTACGAAAAGCAAACTAAGATGAATGAGTCCTTTGAGTGATAAAACTAAACACATTTAAATTTTTAATAGTGCATTGACATGTTTGGTTTAATTAATATACTGTGTAATTTAGTTATAAATGTTAATCTAATGATCATTGTGTCAAAAAGTGTGTTTGGGTACAAAAGACAAGTGTTCCAAACTAGAAATGTTCTGATGGATTGTTTATTTTGGAATTCAACCGATTAACATCAATAAGAAAACCTAATGAACATTATGAAACCCATTGTTTCATTGTATTGAATGAATTGTTTAGATATGGACAATTTCTTCTTAATGAATAGAGTTGTTAATAAGGAGACAAAAGATAATTTCATGGTTATTGCATGAAAAAATAGTGCTTGTAACAACAAAAGGATCTTGTTTAGCATAAAGTGAATAGAAGGACTCATTATTTAGGAAATAAACCAATTCACATTAGTACGAAAAGCAAACTAAGATGAATGAGTCCTTTGGGTGATGAAACTAAACACATTTAAAATTTTCAATAGTGCATGGACATGTTTGTGTTTTTAATTAATCTACTGTGTAATTCAGTTATAAATGTTAATCTAATGATCATTGTGTCAAAAAGTGTGTTTGGGTACAAAAGACAAGTGTTCCAAACCAGAAATGTTCTGATGGATTGTCTATTTATGAATTCAACCAATTAACATCAACAAAGAAACCCTAATGAACATCATGAACCCCATTGTTTGATTGTATTGAATGAATTGTATAGATATGGACATTTTTCTTCTTGATGAATAGAGTTGTTAATAGGAGAGACAAAAGATAATTTCATGGTTATTGCATGAAAAGTAGTGCTTGTAACAAGAAAAGGAGCTTGTTTAGCATAAAGTGAAATAAAAGGACTCATTATTTAGGAAATAAATCGAATCACTTTTGTACGAAAAAGCAAACTAAGATGAATGAGTCCTTTGGGTGATCAAACTAAACACATTTAAATTTTCAATAGTGCATCGACATGTTTGTTTTTAATTAATATACTATGTAATTTAGTTATAAATGTTAACCTGACGATCATTGTGTCAAAAAGTGTGTGTTTGGGTATAAAAAAGACAAGTGTTGCAAACCAGAAATGTTCTGATGGATTGTTTAATTTGGAATTCAACCAATTAACATCAATAAGAAACCCTAACGAACATCATGAACCCCATTGTTTGATTGTATTGAATGAATTGTACAGATATGGACATTTTCTTCTTGATGAATAGAGTTGTTAATAAGGAGACAAAAGATAATTTCATGGTTACTGCATGAAAAATAGTGCTTGTAACAACAAAAGCATCTTGTTCAGCATAATGTGAAAAGAAGGACTCATTATTTAGGAAATAAACCAATTCACATTAGTACGAAAGGCAAACAAAGATGAATGAGTCCTTTGGGTGATGAAACTAAACACATTTAAATTTTCAATAGTGCATCGACATGTTTGTTTTAATTAATATACTTTGTAATTTAGTTATAAATGTTAAACTTATGATCAGTGTTTCAAAAAGTGTGTTTGGGTCCAAAAGACAACTGTTCCAAACCAGAAATGTTCTGAGGGATTGTTTATTTTAGAATTCAACCAATTAACATCAATAAGAAAACCTAATGAACATCATGAACCCCATTGTTTGATTGTATTGAATGAATTGTATAGATATGGACATTTTCTTCTTGATGAACAGAGTTGTTAATAAGGAGACAAAAGATTATTTGATGGTTATTGCAGCAAAAATAGTGCTTGTAACAACAAAAGGAGCTTGTTTAGCATAAAGTGAATAGTAAGATTCATTATTTAGGAAATAAACCAATTCACATTGGCACGAAAAGCAAACTAAGATGAATGAGTCCTTTGGGTGATGAAACTAAACACATTTAAATTTTCAATAGTGCATCGACATGTTTGTTTTAATTAATATACTGTGTAATTTAGCTATAAATATGAATCTAATGATCGTTGTCTCAAAAAGTGTGTTTGGGTACAAAAGACAAGTGTTCCAAACTAGAAATATTCTGATGGATTGCTTATTTTGGAATTCAACCAATTAACATCAATAAGAAAACCTAATGAACATCATGAACCCCATTATTTGATTGTATTGAATGAATTGTTTAGATATGGACATTTTCTTCTTGATGAATATAGTTGTTAATAAGGAGACAAAAGATAATTTCATGGTTATTGCATGAAAAATAGTGCTTGTAACAACAAAAGGAGCTTGTTGAGCATAAAGTGAATAGAAGGACTCATTATGTGGGAAATAAACCAATTCACTTTAGTACGAAAAGCAAGCTAACATGAATGAGTCCTTTAGGTGATGAAACTAAACACATTTAAATTTTTAATAGTGCATCTACATGTTTGTTTTAATTAATATACTATGTAATTTAGTTATAAATGTTAATCTCATGATCATTGTGTCAAAAAGTGTGTTTGGGTCCAAAAGACAACTGTTCCAAACCAGAAATGTTCTGATGGATTGTTTATTTTGGAATTCAACCAATTAACATCAATAAGAAAACCTAATGACGATCATGAACCCCATTGTTTGATTGTATTGAATGAATTGTATAGATATGGACATTTTCTTCTTGATGAATAGAGAGTTGTTAATAAGGAGACAAAAGATAATTTCATGGTTATTGCATGAAAAATAGTGCTTGTAACAACAAAAGGAGCGTGTTTAGCATAAAGCGAATAGAAGGACTCATTATTTCGGAAATAAACGACTTCATATTAGTACGAAAAGCAAACTAAGATGAATGAGTCCTTTGGGTGATGAAATTAAACACATTTAAATTTTTAATAGTGCATCGACATGTTTGTTTTAATTAATATGCTATGTAATTTAGTTATAAATGTTAATCTCTCATGATCGTTGTGTGAAAAAGTGTGTTTGGGTCCAAAAGACAACTGTTCCAAACCAGAAATGTTCTGAGGGATTGTTTATTTTGGAATTCAACCAATTAACATCAATAAGAAAACCTAATGAACATCATGAACCCCATTGTTTGATTGTATTGAATGAATTGTATAGATATGGACATTTTCTTCTTAATGAACAGAGTTGTTAATAAGGAGACAAAAGATTATTTCATGGTTATTGCAGCAAAAAATAGTGCTTGTAACAACAAATGGAGCTTGTTTAGCATAAAGTGAATAGTAGGACTCATTATTTAGAAAAATAAACCAATTCACATTAGAACGAAAAGCAAACTAAGATGAATGAGTCCTTTGGGTGATGAAACTAAACACATTTAAATTTTCAATAGTGCATCGACATGTTTGTTTTAATTAATATACTGTGTAATTTAGTTATAAATATGAATCTAATGATCGTTGTGTCAAAAAGTGTGTTTGGGTACAAAAGACAAGTGTTTCCCAAACTAGAAATGTTCTGATGGATTGCTTATTTTGGAATTCAACCAATTAACATCAATAAGAAAAGCTAATGAAGATCATGAACCCCATTGTTTGATTGTATTGAATGAATTGTTTAGATATGGACATTTTCTTCTTGATAAATAGAGTTGTTAATAAGGAGACAAAAGATAATAATTCATGGTTATTGCATGAAAAATAGTGCTTGTAACAACAAAAGGAACTTCTTTAGCATAAAGTGAATAGAAGGACTCATTATTTAGGAAATAAACAAATTCACATTAGTAAGAAAAGCGAACTAAGATGAATGAGTCCTTTGGGTGATGAAACTAAACACATGTAAATTTTTAATAGTGCATCTACATGTTTGTTTTAATTAATATACTATGTAATTTAGTTATAAATGTTAATCTCATGATCATTGTGTCAAAAAGTGTGTTTGGGTCCAAAAGACAACTGTTCCAAACCAGAAAGGTTCTGAGGGATTGTTTTTTTTTGGAATTCAAACAATTAACATCAATAAGAAAACCTAATGAAGATCATGAACCCCATTGTTTGATTGTATTGAATCAATTGTATAGATATGGACATTTTCTTCTTGATGAATAGAGTTGTTAATAAGGAGACAAAAGATAATTTCATGGTTATTGTATGAAAAATAGTGCTTGTAACAACAAAAAAAGCGTGTTTAGCATAAAGCGAATAGAAGGACTCATTCTTTCGGAAATAAACAACTTCATATTAGTACGAAAAGCAAACTAAGATGAATGAGTCCTTTGGGTGATGAAACTAAATACATTTAAATTTTCAATAGTGCATCGATATGTTTGTTTTAATTAATATACTATGTAATTTAGTTATAAATGTTAATCTCATGATCATTGTGTCAAAAAGTGTGTTTGGGTCCAAAAGACAACTGTTCCAAACCAGAAATGTTCTGATGGATTGTTTATTTTGGAATTCAACCAATTAACATCAATAAGAAAACCTAATGAAGATCATGAACCCCATTGTTTGATTGTATTGAATGAATTGTATAGATATGGACATTTTCTTCTTGATGAATAGAGTTGTTAATAAGGAGACAAAAGATAATTTTATGGTTATTGCATGAAAAATAGTGCTTGTAACAACAAAAGGAGCTGCTTGTTGAGCATAAAGTGAATAGAAGGACTCATTATGTGGGAAATAAACCAATTCACTTTAGTACGAAAAGCAAACAAACATGAATGAGTCCTTTGGGTGATGAAACTAAAAACACATTTAAATTTTCAATAGTGCATCTACATGTTTGTTGTAATTAATATACGGTGTAATTTAGTTATAAATGTTAATCTAATGATCATTGTGTCAAAAAGTATGTTTGGGTACAAACGACAAGTGTTCCAAACCAGAAATGTTCTGATGGATTGTTTATTTTGGAATTCAACCAATTAACATCAATAAGAAAAGCTAATGAAGATCATGAACCCCATTGTTTGATTGTATTGAATGGATTGTTTAGATATGGACATTTTCTTCTTGATAAATAGAGTTGTTAATAAGGAGACAAAAGATAATTTCATGGTTATTGCATGAAAAATAGTCCTTGTAACAACAAAAGGAGCTTGTTGAGCATAAAGTGAATAGAAGGACTCATTATGTGGGAAATAAACCAATTCACTTTAGTACGAAAAGCAAACAAACATGAATGAGTCCTTTGGGTGATGAAACTAATCACATTTAAATTTTCAATAGTGCATCTATATGTTTGTTGTAATTAATATACGGTGTAATTTAGTTATAAATGTTAATCTAATGATCATTGTGTCAAAAAGTGTGTTTGGGTCCAAAAGACAACTGTTCCAAACCAGAAATATTCTGATGGGTTGTTTTATTTTGGAATTCAACCAATTAACATCAATAATAAGAAAACCTAATGAAGATCATGAACCCCATTGTTTGATTGTATTGAATGAATTGTACAGATATGGACATTTTCTGCTTGATGAATAGAGTTGTTAATAAGGAGACAAAAGATAATTTCATGGTTACTGCATGAAAAATAGTGCTTTGTAACAACAAAAAGGATCTTGTTCAGCATAATGTGAAAGAAAAAACTCATTATTTAGGAAATAAACCAATTCACATTAGTACGAAAAGCAAAATAAGATGAATGAGTCCTTTGGGTGATGAAACTAAACACATTTAAATTTTCAATAGTGCATCGACATGTTTGTTTTAATTAATATACTATGTGATTTAGTTATAAATGTTAATCTTATGATCATTGTTTCAAAAAGTGTGTTTGGGGTCCAAAAGACAACTGTTCCAAAGCAGAAAAATTTTCTGAGGGATTGTTTATTTTAGAATTCAACCAATTAACATCAATAAGAAAAACCTAATGAACATCATGAACCCCATTGTTTGATTGTATTGAATGAATTGTATAGATATGGACATTTTCTTCTTGATGAACAGAGTTGTTAATAAGGAGACAAAAGATTATTTCATGGTTATTGCAGCAAAAAATAGTGCTTGTAACAACGAAAGGAGCTTGTTTAGCATAAAGTGAATAGTAGGACTCATTATTTAGGAAATAAAACCAATTCACATTAGAACGAAAAGCAAACTAAGATGAATGAGTCCTTTGGGTGATGAAACTAAACACATTTAAATTTTCAATAGTGCATCGACATGTTTGTTTTAATTAATATACTGTGTAATTTAGTTATAATATATATAAATATAATGATCGTTGTGTCAAAAAGTGTGTTTGGATACAAAAGACAAGTGTTCCAAACTAGAAATGTTCTGATGGATTGCTTATTTTGGAATTCAACCAAATTAACATCAATAAGAAAAGCTAATGAAAATCATGAACCCCATTGTTTGATTTGTATTAAATGAATTTGTTTAGATATGGACATTTTCTTCTTGATGAATAGAGTTGTTCATAAGGAGACAAAAGATAATTTCATGATTATTGCAGCAAAAAATAGTGCTTGTAACAACAAAAGGAGCTTGTTTAGCATAAAGTGAATAGAAGGACTCATTATTTTGGAAATAAACCAATTCACATTAGAACGAAAAAGCAAACTAAGATGAATGAGTCCTCCGGGTGATGAAACTAAACACATTTAAATTTTTAATAGTGCATCTACATGTTTGTTTTAATTAATATACTATGTAATTTAGTTATAAATGGTAATCTCATGATCGTTGTGTCAAAAAGTGTGTTTGGGTCCAAAAGACAATTGTTCCAAACCAGAAATGCTCTGAGGGATTGTTTATTTTGGAATTCAACCAATTAACATCAATAAGAAAAGCTAATGAAGATCATGAACCCCATTGTTTGATTGTATTGAATGAATTGTTTACATATGGACATTTTCTTCTTGATGAATAGAGTTGTTAATAAGGAGACAAAAGATAATTTCATGGTTATTGCATGAAAAGTAGTGCTTGTAACAACAAAAGGAGCTTGTTTAGCATATAGTGAATATAAGGACTCATTATTTAGGAAATAAACCGAATCACTTTAGTACGAAAAGCAAACTAAGATGAATGAGTCCTTTGGGTGATGAAACTAAACACATTTAAATTTTCAATAGTGCATCGACATGTTTGTTTTAATTAATATACTATGTAATTTAGTTATAAATGTTAATCTCATGATCGTTGTGTCAAAAAGTGTGTTTGGGTCCAAAAGACAACTGTTCAAAGCCAGAAATGTTTTGAGGGATTGTTTATTTTGGAATTCAACCAATTAACATCAATAAGAAAAGCTAATGAAGATCATGAACCCCATTGTTTGATTGTATTGAATGAATTGTTTACATATGGACATTTTCTTCTTGATGAATAGAGTTGTTAATAAGGAGACAAAAGATAATTTCATGGTTATTGCATGAAAAGTAGTGCTTGTAACAACAAAAGGAGCTTGTTTAGCATATAGTGAATATAAGGACTCATTATTTAGGAAATAAACCGAATCACTTTAGTACGAAAAGCAAACTAAGATGAATGAGTCCTTTGGGTGATGAAACTAAACACATTTAAATTTTCAATAGTGCATCGACATGTTTGTTTTAATTAATATACTATGTAATTTAGTTATAAATGTTAATCTCATGATCGTTGTGTCAAAAAGTGTGTTTGGGTCCAAAAGACAACTGTTCAAAGCCAGAAATGTTTTGAGGGATTGTTTATTTTGGAATTCAACCAATTAACATCAATAAGAAATCCTAATGAACATCATGAACCCCATTGTTTGATTGTATTGAATTAATTGTATAGGTATGGACATTTTCTTCTTGATGAATAGAGTTGTTAATAATGAGACAAAAGTTAATTTCATGGTTATTGCAGCAAAAATGGTGCTTGTAACAACAAAAAAAGCTTGTTTAGTATAAAGTGAATAGATGGACTCATTATTTAGGAAATAAACCAATTCACATTAGAACGAAAAGCAAACTAAGATGAATGAGTCCTTTAGCGGATGAAACTAAACACATTTAAATTTTCAATAGTGCATCGACATGTTTGTTTTAATTAATATACTGTGTAATTTTATTATAAATGTTAATCTAATGATCATTGTGTCAAAAAGTGTGTTTGGGTACAAAAGAGAAGTGTTCCAAACTAGAAATGTTCTGATGGATTGTTTATTTTGGAATTCAACCAATTAACATCAATAAGAAAACCTAATGAACATCATGAACCCCATTGTTTGATTGTATTGAATGAATTGATAGATATGGACATTTTCTTCTTGATGAATAGAGTTGTTAATAAGGAGACAAAAGATAATTTCATGGTTATTGTAGCAAAAATGGTGCTTGTAACAAAAGGAGCATGTTTAGCATAAAGTGAATAGAAGGACTCATTATTTAGGAAATAAACCAATTCACATTAGAACGAAAAGCAAACTAAGATGAATGAGTCCTTTGGGAGATGAAACTAAACACATTTAAATTTTCAATAGTGCATCGACATGTTTGTTTTAAATAATATACTGTGTAATTTAGTTATAAATGTTAATCTAATGATCATTGTGTCAAAAAGTGTGTTTGGGTACAAAAGACAATTGTTCCAAACCAGAAATGTTCTGATGGATTGTTTATTTTGGAATTCAACCAATTAACATCAATAAGAAAACCTAATGAAGATCATGAACCCCATTGTTTGATTGTATTGAATGAATTGCATAGATATGGACATTTTCTTCTTGATGAATAGAGTTGTTAATAAGGAGACAAAAGATAATTTCATGGTTATTGCAGCAAAAATGGTGCTTGTAACAACAAAAGGAGCGTGTTTAGCATAAAGTGAATAGAAGGACTCATTATTTAGGAAATAAACCAATTCACATTAGAACGAAAAGCAAACTAAGATGAATGAGTCCTTTGGGTGATGAAACTAAACACATTTAAATTTTTAATAGTGCATCTACATGTTTGTTTTAATTAATATACTATGTAATTTAGTTATAAATGGTAATCTCATGATCGTTGTGTCAAAAAGTGTGTTTGGGTACAAAAGACAACTGTTCCAAACCAGAAATGTTCTGAGGGATTGTTTATTTTGGAATTCAACCAATTAACATCAATAAGAAAACCTAATGAAGATCATGAACCCCATTGTTTGATTGTATTGAATGAATTGTTTAGATATGGACATTTTCTTCTTGATGAATAAAGTTGTTAATAAGGAGACAAAAGATAATTTCATGGTTATTGCATGAAAAATAGAGCTTGTAACAACAAAAGGATCTTGTTTAGCATAAAGTGAAAAGAAGGACTCATTATTTAGGAAATAAACCGAATCACTTTTGTACGAAAAGCAAACTAAGATGAATGAGTCCTTTGGGTGATGAAACTAAACACATTTAAATTTTCAATAGTGCATCTACATGTTTGTTTTAATTAATATAATGTGTAATTTAGTTATAAATGTTAATCTAATGATCATTGTGTCAAAATGTGTGTTTGGGTACAAAAGACAAGTGTTCCAAACTAGAAATGTTCTGATGGATTGTTTGTTTTGGAATTCAACCAATTAACATCAATAAGAAAAGCTAATGAAGATCATGAACCCCATTGTTTGATTGTATTGAATGAATTGTTTAGATATGGACATTTTCTTCTTGATGAATAGAGTTGTTAATAAGGAGACAAAACATAATTTCATGGTTATTGCTGCAAAAATAGTGCTTGTAACAACAAAAGGAGCTTGTTTAGCATAAAGTGAATAGAAGGACTCATTATTTAGGAAATAAACCAATTCACATTAGAACGAAAAGCAAACTAAGATGAATGAGTCCTCCGGGTGATGAAACTAAACACATTTAAATTTTCAATAGTGCATCTACATGTTTGTTTTAATTAATATACTATGTAATTTAGTTATAATTGGTAATCTCATGATCGTTGTGTCAAAAAGTGTGTTTGGGTCCAAAAGACAACTGTTCCAAACCATAAATGTTCTGAGGGATTGTTTATTTTAGAATTCAACCAATTAACATCAATAAGAAAACCTAATGAACATCATGAACCCCATTGTTTGATTGTATTGAATGAATTGTATAGATATGGACATTTTCTTCTTGATGAACAGAGTTGTTAATAAGGAGACAAAAGATTATTTGATGGTTATTGTAGCAAAAATAGTGCTTGTAACAACAAAAGGAGCTTGTGTAGCATAAAGTGAATAGTAAGACTCATTATTTAGGAAATAAACCAATTCACATTGGCACGAAAAGCAAACTAAGATGAATGAGTCCTTTGGGTGATGAAACTAAACACATTTAAATTTTCAATAGTGCATCGACATGTTTGTTTTAATTAATATACTGTGTAATTTACTTATAAATATGAATCTAATGATCGTTGTGTCAAAAAGTGTATTTGGGTACAAAAGACAAGTGTTCCAAACTAGAAATGTTCTGATGGATTGCTTATTTTGGAATTCAACCAATTAACATCAATAAGAAAACCTAATGAACATCATGAACCCCATTATTTGATTGTATTGAATGAATTGTTTAGATATGGACAATTTCTTCTTGATGAATAGAGTTGTTAATAAGGAGACAAAAGATAATTTCATGGTTATTGCAACAAAAATAGTGCTCGGCACAACAAAAGGAGCGCGTGTTTAGCATAAAGTGAATAGAAGGACTCATTATTTTCAGAAATAAACGACATCATATTAGTACGAAAAGCAAACTAAGATGAATGAGTCCTTTGGGTGATGAAACTAAACACATTTAAATTTTCAATAGTGCTTCGACATATTTGTTTTAATTAATATACTATGTAATTTAGTTATAAATGTTATTCTAATGATCATTGTTTCAGAAAATGTGCTTGGGTACAAAAGATAAGTGTTCTAAACAAGAAATGTTCTGATGGATTGTTTATTTTGGAATTCAACCAATTAACATCAATAAGAAAACCTAATGAAGATCATGAACCCCATTGTTTGATTGTATTGAATGAATTGTATAGATATGGACATTTTCTTCTTGATGAATAGAGTTGTTAATAAGGAGACAAAAGATAATTTCATGGTTATTGCAAGAAAAATAGTGCTTGTAACAACAAAAGGAGCTTGTTTAGCATAAAGTGAATAGAAGGACTCATTATTTAGGAAATAAACCAATTCACATTAGTACGAAAAGCAAACTAAGATGAATGAGTCATCTAGGTGATGAAACTAAACAGATTTAAATTTTCAATAGTACATCTACATGTTTGTTTTAATTAATATACTATGTAATTTAGTTATAAATGTTAATCTCATGATCATTGTGTCAAAAAGTGTGTTTGGGGTCCAAAAGACAACTGTTCCTAACCAGAAATGTTCTGAGGGATTGTTTTTTTCGGGAATTCAAACAATTAACATCAATAAGAAAACCTAATGAAGATCATGAACCCCATTGTTTGATTGTATTGAATGAATTGTATAGATATGGACATTTTCTTCTTGATGAATAGAGGTGTTAATAAGGAGACAAAAGATAATTTCATGGTTATTGCATGAAAAATAGTGCTTGTAACAACAAAAGGAGATTGTTGAGCATAAAGTGAATAGAAGGACTCATTATGTGGGAAATAAACCAATTCACTTTAGTACGAAAAGCAAGCTAACATGAATGAGTCCTTTGGGTGATGAAACTAAACACATTTAAATTTTTAATAGTGCATCTACATGTTTTGTTTTAATTAATATACTATGTAATTTAGTTATAAATGTTAATCTCATGATTATTGTGTCAAAAAAGTGTGTTTGGGTCCAAAAGACAACTGTTCCAAACCAGAAATGTTCTGATGGATTGTTTATTTTGGAATTCAACCAATTAACATCAATAAGAAAAACCTAATGACGATCATGAACCCCATTGTTTGATTGTATTGAATGAATTGTATAGATATGGACATTTTCTTCTTGATGAATAGAGTTGTTAATAAGGAGACAAAAGATAATTTCATGGTTATTGCATGAAAAATAGTGCTTGTAACAACAAAAGGAGCCTGTTTAGCATAAAGCGAATAGAAGAACTCATTATTTCGGAAATAAACGACTTCATATTAGTACGAAAAGCAAACTAAGATGAATGAGTCCTTTGGGTGATGAAATTAAACACATTTAAATTTTCAATAGTGCATCGACATGTTTGTTTTAATTAATATGCTATGTAATTTAGTTATAAATGTTAATCTCATGATCGTTGTGTCAAAAAGTGTGTTTGGGTCCAAAAGACAACTGTTCCAAACCAGAAATGTTCTGAGGGATTTTTTATTTTGGAATTCAACCAATTAACATCAATAAGAAAACCTAATGAACATCATGAACCTCATTGTTTGATTGTATTGAATGAATTGTATAGATATGGACATTTTCTTCTTGATGAACAGAGTTGTTAATAAGGAGACAAAAGATAATTTCATGGTTATTGCGGCAAAAGTAGTGCTTGTAACAACAAAAGGAGCTTGTTTAGCATAAAGTGAATAGAAGGACTCATTATTTAGGAAATAAACCAATTCACATTAGATCGAAAAGCAAACTAAGATGAATGAGTCCTTTGGGTGATGAAACAAAACACATTTAAATTTTCAATAGTGCATCGACATGTTTGTTTTAATTAATATACTGTGTAATTTAGTTATAAATGTGAATCTAATGATCGTTGTGTCAAAAAGTGTGTTTGGGTACAAAAGACAAGTGTTCCAAACCAGAAATGTTCTGATGGATTGCTTATTTTGGAATTCAACCAATTAACATCAATAAGAAAAGCTAATGAAGATCATGAACCCCATTGTTTGATTGTATTGAATGAATTGTTGAGATATGGATATTGTCTTCTTGATGAATAGAGTTGTTAATAAGGAGACAAAAGATAATTTCTTGGTTATTGCAACAAAAATAGTGCTTGTAAACAAAAAAAGCAGCGTGTTTAGCATAAAGTGAATAGAAGGACTCATTATTTCGGAAAAATAAACGACTTCATATTAGTACGAAAAGCAAACTAAGATGAATGAGTCCTTTGGGTGATGAAACTAAACAGATTTAAATTTTCAAAAGTGCATCTACATGTTTGTTTTAATTAATATACTCTGTAATTTAGTTATAAATGTTAATCTCAAGATCATTGTGTCAAAAAGTGTGTTTGGGTCCAAAAGACAACTGTTCCAAACAAGAATGTTCTGAGGGATTGTTTATTTTTGAATTCAACCAATTAATATCAATAATAAAACTTAATGAAGATCATGAACCCCATTGTTTGATTGTACTGAATGAATTGTATAGATATGGACATTTTCTTCTTGATGAATAGAGTTGTTAATAAGGAGACAAAAGATAATTTCATGGTTATTGCATGAAAAATAGTGCTTGTAAAAACAAAAGGAACTTCTTTAGCATAAAGTGAATAGAAGGACTCATTATTTAGGAAATAAACCGAATCACTTTTGTACGAAAAGCAAACTAAGATGAATGAGTCCTTTGGGTGATAAAACTAAACACATTTAAATTTTTAATAGTGCATTGACATGTTTGGTTTAATTAATATACTGTGTAATTTAGTTATAAATGTTAATCTAATGATCATTGTGTCAAAAAGTGTGTTTGGGTACAAAAGACAAGTGTTCCAAACTAGAAATGTTCTGATGGATTGTTTATTTTGGAATTCAACCGCTTAACATCAATAAGAAAACCTAATGAACATTATGAAACCCATTGTTTCATTGTATTGAATGAATTGTTTAGATATGGACAATTTCTTCTTAATGAATAGAGTTGTTAATAAGGAGACAAAAGATAATTTCATGGTTATTCCATGAAAAATAGTGCTTGTAACAACAAAAGGATCTTGTTTAGCATAAAGTGAATAGAAGGACTCATTATTTAGGAAATAAACCAATTCACATTAGTACGAAAAGCAAACTAAGATGAATGAGTCCTTTGGGTGATGAAACTAAACACATTTAAATTTTCAATAGTGCATGGACATGTTTGTTTTAATTAATCTACTGTGTAATTCAGTTATAAATGTTAATCTAATGATCATTGTGTCAAAAAGTGTGTTTGGGTACAAAAGACAAGTGTTCCAAACCAGAAATGTTCTGATGGATTGTCTATTTATGAATTCAACCAATTAACATCAACAAGAAACCCTAATGAACATCATGAACCCCATTGTTTGATTGTATTGAATGAATTGTATAGATATGGACATTTTCTTCTTGATGAATAGAGTTGTTAATAGGGAGACAAAAGATAATTTCATGGTTATTGCATGAAAAGTAGTGCTTGTAACAAGAAAAGGAGCTTGTTTAGCATAAAGTGAATAAAAGGACTCATTATTTAGGAAATAAATCGAATCACTTTTGTACGAAAAGCAAACTAAGATGAATGAGTCCTTTGGGTGATGAAACTAAACACATTTAAATTTTCAATAGTGCATCGACATGTTTGTTTTAATTAATATACTATGTAATTTAGTTATAAATGTTAACCTGACGATCATTGTGTCAAAAAGTGTGTTTGGGTATAAAAGACAAGTGTTGCAAACCAGAAATGTTCTGATGGATTGTTTAATTTGTAATTCAACCAATTAACATCAATAAGAAACCCTAATGAACATCATGAACCCCATTGTTTGATTGTATTGAATGAATTGTACAGATATGGACATTTTCTTCTTGATGAATAGAGTTGTTAATAAGGAGACAAAAGATAATTTCATGGTTACTGCATGAAAAATAGTGCTTGTAACAACAAAAGCATCTTGTTCAGCATAATGTGAAAAGAAGGACTCATTATTTAGGAAATAAACCAATTCACATTAGTACGAAAGGCAAACAAAGATGAATGAGTCCTTTGGGTGATGAAACTAAACACATTTAAATTTTTAATAGTGCATCGACATGTTTGTTTTAATTAATATACTTTGTAATTTAGTTATAAATGTTAATCTTATGATCAGAGTTTCAAAAAGTGTGTTTGGGTCCAAAAGACAACTGTTCCAAACCAGAAATGTTCTGAGGGATTGTTTATTTTGGAATTCAACCAATTAACATCAATAAGAAAACCTAATGAACATCATGAACCCCATTGTTTGATTGTATTGAATGAATTGTATAGATATGGACATTTTCTTCTTAATGAACAGAGTTGTTAATAAGGAGACAAAAGATTATTTCATGGTTATTGCAGCAAAAATAGTGCTTGTAACAACAAATGGAGCTTGTTTAGCATAAAGTGAATAGTAGGACTCATTATTTAGGAAATAAACCAATTCACATTAGAACGAAAAGCAAACTAAGATGAATGAGTCCTTTGGGTGATGAAACTAAACACATTTAAATTTTCAATAGTGCATCGACATGTTTGTTTTAATTAATATACTGTGTAATTTAGTTATAAATATGAATCTAATGATCGTTGTGTCAAAAAGTGTGTTTGGGTACAAAAGACAAGTGTTCCAAACTAGAAATGTTCTGATGGATTGCTTATTTTGGAATTCAACCAATTAACATCAATAAGAAAAGCTAATGAAGATCATGAACCCCATTGTTTGATTGTATTGAATGAATTGTTTAGATATGGACATTTTCTTCTTGATAAATAGAGTTGTTAATAAGGAGACAAAAGATAATTTCATGGTTATTGCATGAAAAATAGTGCTTGTAACAACAAAAGGAACTTCTTTAGCATAAAGTGAATAGAAGGACTCATTATTTAGGAAATTAACAAATTCACATTAGTACGAAAAGCGAACTAAGATGAATGAGTCCTTTGGGTGATGAAACTAAACACATGTAAATTTTTAATAGTGCATCTACATGTTTGTTTTAATTAATATACTATGTAATTTAGTTATAAATGTTAATCTCATGATCATTGTGTCAAAAAGTGTGTTTGGGTCCAAAAGACAACTGTTCCAAACCAGAAAGGTTCTGAGGGATTGTTTATTTTGGAATTCAAACAATTAACATCAATAAGAAAACCTAATGAAGATCATGAACCCCATTGTTTGATTGTATTGAATCAATTGTATAGATATGGACATTTTCTTCTTGATGAATAGAGTTGTTAATAAGGAGACAAAAGATAATTTCATGGTTATTGTATGAAAAATAGTGCTTGTAACAACAAAAGGAGCGTGTTTAGCATAAAGCAAATAGAAGGACTCATTCTTTCGGAAATAAACAACTTCATATTAGTACGAAAAGCAAACTAAGATGAATGAGTCCTTTGGGTGATGAAACTAAATACATTTAAATTTTCAATAGTGCATCGATATGTTTGTTTTAATTAATATACTATGTAATTTAGTTATAAATGTTAATCTCATGATCATTGTGTCAAAAAGTGTGTTTGGGTCCAAAAGACAACTGTTCCAAACCAGAAATGTTCTGATGGATTGTTTATTTTGGAATTCAACCAATTAACATCAATAAGAAAACCTAATGAAGATCATGAACCCCATTGTTTGATTGTATTGAATGAATTGTATAGATATGGACATTTTCTTCTTGATGAATAGAGTTGTTAATAGGGAGACAAAAGATAATTTCATGGTTATTGCATGAAAAGTAGTGCTTGTAACAAGAAAAGGAGCTTGTTTAGCATAAAGTGAATAAAAGGACTCATTATTTAGGAAATAAATCGAATCACTTTTGTACGAAAAGCAAACTAAGATGAATGAGTCCTTTGGGTGATGAAACTAAACACATTTAAATTTTCAATAGTGCATCGACATGTTTGTTTTAATTAATATACTATGTAATTTAGTTATAAATGTTAACCTGACGATCATTGTGTCAAAAAGTGTGTTTGGGTATAAAAGACAAGTGTTGCAAACCAGAAATGTTCTGATGGATTGTTTAATTTTGTAATTCAACCAATTAACATCAATAAGAAACCCTAATGAACATCATGAACCCCATTGTTTGATTGTATTGAATGAATTGTACAGATATGGACATTTTCTTCTTGATGAATAGAGTTGTTAATAAGGAGACAAAAGATAATTTCATGGTTACTGCATGAAAAATAGTGCTTGTAACAACAAAAGCATCTTGTTCAGCATAATGTGAAAAGAAGGACTCATTATTTAGGAAAATAAACCAATTCACATTAGTACGAAAGGCAAACAAAGATGAATGAGTCCTTTGGGTGATGAAACTAAACACATTTAAATTTTCAATAGTGCATCGACATGTTTGTTTTAATTAATATACTTTGTAATTTAGTTATAAATGTTAATCTTATGATCAGAGTTTCAAAAAGTGTGTTTGGGTCCAAAAGACAACTGTTCCAAACCAGAAATGTTCTGAGGGATTGTTTATTTTGGAATTCAACCAATTAACATCAATAAGAAAACCTAATGAACATCATGAACCCCATTGTTTGATTGTATTGAATGAATTGTATAGATATGGACATTTTCTTCTTAATGAACAGAGTTGTTAATAAGGAGACAAAAGATTATTTCATGGTTATTGCAGCAAAAATAGTGCTTGTAACAACAAATGGAGCTTGTTTAGCATAAAGTGAATAGTAGGACTCATTATTTAGGAAATAAACCAATTCACATTAGAACGAAAAGCAAACTAAGATGAATGAGTCCTTTGGGTGATGAAACTAAACACATTTAAATTCTCAATAGTGCATCGACATGTTTGTTTTAATTAATATACTGTGTAATTTAGTTATAAATATGAATCTAATGATCGTTGTGTCAAAAAGTGTGTTTGGATACAAAAGACAAGTGTTCCAAACTAGAAATGTTCTGATGGATTGCTTATTTTGGAATTCAACCAATTAACATCAATAAGAAAAGCTAATGAAAATCATGAACCCCATTGTTTGATTGTATTAAATGAATTGTTTAGATATGGACATTTTCTTCTTGATGAATAGAGTTGTTCATAAGGAGACAAAAGATAATTTCATGATTATTGCAGCAAAAATAGTGCTTGTAACAACAAAAGGAGCTTGTTTAGCATAAAGTGAATAGAAGGACTCATTATTTTGGAAATAAACCAATTCACATTAGAACGAAAAGCAAACTAAGATGAATGAGTCCTCCGGGTGATGAAACTAAACACATTTAAATTTTTAATAGTGCATCTACATGTTTGTTTTAATTAATATACTATGTAATTTAGTTATAAATGGTAATCTCATGATCGTTGTGTCAAAAAGTGTGTTTGGGTCCAAAAGACAATTGTTCCAAACCAGAAATGCTCTGAGGGATTGTTTATTTTGGAATTGAACCAATTAACATCAATAAGAAAAGCTAATGAAGATCATGAACCCCATTGTTTGATTGTATTGAATGAATTGTTTAGATATGGACATTTTCTTCTTGATGAATAGAGTTGTTAATAAGGAGACAAAAGATAATTTTATGGTTATTGCATGAAAAATAGTGCTTGTAACAACAAAAGGAGCTTGTTGAGCATAAAGTGAATAGAAGGACTCATTATGTGGGAAATAAACCAATTCACTTTAGTACGAAAAGCAAACAAACATGAATGAGTCCTTTGGGTGATGAAACTAAACACATTTAAATTTTCAATAGTGCATCTACATGTTTGTTGTAATTAATATACGGTGTAATTTAGTTATAAATGTTAATCTAATGATCATTGTGTCAAAAAGTATGTTTGGGTACAAACGACAAGTGTTCCAAACCAGAAATGTTCTGATGGATTGTTTATTTTGGAATTCAACCAATTAACATCAATAAGAAAAGCTAATGAAGATCATGAACCCCATTGTTTGATTGTATTGAATGGATTTGTTTAGATATGGACATTTTCTTCTTGATAAATAGAGTTGTTAATAAGGAGACAAAAGATAATTTCATGGTTATTGCATGAAAAATAGTCCTTGTAACAACAAAAGGAGCTTGTTGAGCATAAAGTGAATAGAAGGACTCATTATGTGGGAAATAAACCAATTCACTTTAGTACGAAAAGCAAACAAACATGAATGAGTCCTTTGGGTGATGAAACTAATCACATTTAAATTTTCAATAGTGCATCTATATGTTTTTGTTGTAATTAATATACGGTGTAATTTAGTTATAAATGTTAATCTAATGATCATTGTGTCAAAAAGTGTGTTTGGGTCCAAAAGACAACTGTTCCAAACCAGAAATATTCTGATGGGTTGTTTATTTTGGAATTCAACCAATTAACATCAATAAGAAAACCTAATGAAGATCATGAACCCCATTGTTTGATTGTATTGAATGAATTGTACAGATATGGACATTTTCTGCTTGATGAATAGAGTTGTTAATAAGGAGACAAAAGATAATTTCATGGTTACTGCATGAAAAATAGTGCTTGTAACAACAAAAGGATCTTGTTCAGCATAATGTGAAAAGAAAAACTCATTATTTAGGAAATAAACCAATTCACATTAGTACGAAAAGCAAAATAAGATGAATGAGTCCTTTGGGTGATGAAACTAAACACATTTAAATTTTCAATAGTGCATCGACATGTTTGTTTTAATTAATATACTATGTGATTTAGTTATAAATGTTAATCTTATGATCATTGTTTCAAAAAGTGTGTTTGGGTCCAAAAGACAACTGTTCCAAAGCAGAAATTTTCTGAGGGATTGTTTATTTTAGAATTCAACCAATTAACATCAATAAGAAAACCTAATGAACATCATGAACCCCATTGTTTGATTGTATTGAATGAATTGTATAGATATGGACATTTTCTTCTTGATGAACAGAGTTGTTAATAAGGAGACAAAAGATTATTTCATGGTTATTGCAGCAAAAATAGTGCTTGTAACAACGAAAGGAGCTTGTTTAGCATAAAGTGAATAGTAGGACTCATTATTTAGGAAATAAACCAATTCACATTAGAACGAAAAGCAAACTAAGATGAATGAGTCCTTTGGGTGATGAAACTAAACACATTTAAATTTTCAATAGTGCATCGACATGTTTGTTTTAATTAATATACTGTGTAATTTAGTTATAAATATGAATATAATGATCGTTGTGTCAAAAAGTGTGTTTGGATACAAAAGACAAGTGTTCCAAACTAGAAATGTTCTGATGGATTGCTTATTTTGGAATTCAACAATTAACATCAATAAGAAAAGCTAATGAAAATCATGAAACCCCATTGTTTGATTGTATTAAATGAATTGTTTAGATATGGACATTTTCTTCTTGATGAATAGAGTTGTTCATAAGGAGACAAAAGATAATTTCATGATTATTGCAGCAAAAATAGTGCTTGTAACAACAAAAGGAGCTTGTTTAGCATAAAGTGAATAGAAGGACTCATTATTTTGGAAATAAACCAATTCACATTAGAACGAAAAGCAAACTAAGATGAATGAGTCCTCCGGGTGTGATGAAACTAAACACATTTAAATTTTTAATAGTGCATCTACATGTTTGTTTTAATTAATATACTATGTAATTTAGTTATAAATGGTAATCTCATGATCGTTGTGTCAAAAAGTGTGTTTGGGTCCAAAAGACAATTGTTCCAAACCAGAAATGCTCTGAGGGATTGTTTATTTTGGAATTGAACCAATTAACATCAATAAGAAAAGCTAATGAAGATCATGAACCCCATTGTTTGATTGTATTGAATGAATTGTTTAGATATGGACATTTTCTTCTTGATGAATAGAGTTGTTAATAAGGAGACAAAAGATAATTTCATGGTTATTGCATGAAAAGTAGTGCTTGTAACAACAAAAGGAGCTTGTTTAGCATATAGTGAATATAAGGACTCATTATTTAGGAAATAAACCGAATCACTTTAGTACGAAAAGCAAACTAAGATGAATGAGTCCTTTGGGTGATGAAACTAAACACATTTAAATTTTCAATAGTGCATCGACATGTTTGTTTTTAATTAATATACTATGTAATTTAGTTATAAATGTTAATCTCATGATCGTTGTGTCAAAAAAAGTGTTTTGGGTCCAAAAGACAACTGTTCAAAGCCAAGCCAGAAATGTTCTGAGGGATTGTTTATTTTGGAATTCAACCAATTAACATCAATAAGAAATCCTAATGAACATCATGAACCCCATTGTTTGATTGTATTGAATTAATTGTATAGATATGGACATTTTCTTCTTGATGAATAGAGTTGTTAATAATGAGACAAAAGATAATTTCATGGTTATTGAGCAAAAATGGTGCTTGTAACAACAAAAAAAGCTTGTTTAGTATAAAGTGAATAGATGGACTCATTATTTAGGAAATAAACCAATTCACATTAGAACGAAAAGCAAACTAAGATGAATGAGTCCTTTAGCTGATGAAACTAAACACATTTAAATTTTCAATAGTGCATCGACATGTTTGTTTTAATTAATATACTGTGTAATTTTGTTATAAATGTCAATCTAATGATCATTGTGTCAAAAAGTGTGTTTGGGTACAAAAGACAAGTGTTCCAAACTAGAAATGTTCTGATGGATTGTTTATTTTGGAATTCAACCAATTAACATCAATAAGAAAACCTAATGAACATCATGAACCCCATTGTTTGATTGTATTGAATGAATTGATAGATATGGACATTTTCTTCTTGATGAATAGAGTTGTTAATAAGGAGACAAAAGATAATTTCATGGTTATTGTAGCAAAAATGGTGCTTGTAACAAAAGGAGCATGTTTAGCATAAAGTGAATAGAAGGACTCATTATTTAGGAAATAAACCAATTCACATTAGAACGAAAAGCAAACTAAGATGAATGAGTCCTTTGGGAGATGAAACTAAACACATTTAAATTTTCAATAGTGCATCGACATGTTTGTTTTAAATAATATACTGTGTAATTTAGTTATAAATGTTAATCTAATGATCATTGTGTCAAAAAGTGTGTTTGGGTACAAAAGACAATTGTTCCAAACCAGAAATGTTCTGATGGATTGTTTATTTTGGAATTCAACCAATTAACATCAATAAGAAAACCTAATGAAGATCATGAACCCCATTGTTTGATTGTATTGAATGAATTGTATAGATATGGACATTTTCTTCTTGATGAATAGAGTTGTTAATAAGGAGACAAAAGATAATTTCATGGTTATTGCAGCAAAAATGGTGCTTGTAACAACAAAAGGAGCGTGTTTAGCATAAAGTGAATAGAAGGACTCATTATTTAGGAAATAAACCAATTCACATTAGAACGAAAAGCAAACTAAGATGAATGAGTCCTTTGGGTGATGAAACTAAACACATTTAAATTTTTAATAGTGCATCTACATGTTTGTTTTAATTAATATACTATGTAATTTAGTTATAAATGGTAATCTCATGATCGTTGTGTCAAAAAGTGTGTTTGGGTACAAAAGACAACTGTTCCAAACCAGAAATGTTCTGAGGGATTGTTTATTTTGGAATTCAACCAATTAACATCAATAAGAAAACCTAATGAACATCATGAACCCCATTATTTGATTGTATTGAATAAATTGTTTAGATATGGACATTTTCTTCTTGATGAATATAGTTGTTAATAAGGAGACAAAAGATAATTTCATGGTTATTGCATGAAAAATAGTGCTTGTAACAACAAAAGGAGCTTGTTGAGCATAAAGTGAATAGAAGGACTCATTATGTGGGAAATAAACCAATTCACTTTAGTACGAAAAGCAAGCTAACATGAATGAGTCCTTTGGGTGATGAAACTAAACACATTTAAATTTTTAATAGTGCATCTACATGTTTGTTTTAATTAATATACTATGTAATTTAGTTATAAATGTTAATCTCATGATCATTGTGTCAAAAAGTGTGTTTGGGTCCAAAAGACAACTGTTCCAAACCAGAAATGTTCTGATGGATTGTTTATTTTGGAATTCAACCAATTAACATCAATAAGAAAATGTAATGACGATCATGAACCCCATTGTTTGATTGTATTGAATGAATTGTATAGATATGGACATTTTCTTCTTGATGAATAGAGTTGTTAATAAGGAGACAAAAGATAATTTCATGGTTATTGCATGAAAAATAGTGCTTGTAACAACAAAAGGAGCGTGTTTAGCATAAAGCGAATAGAAGGACTCATTATTTCGGAAATAAACGACTTCATATTAGTACAAAAAGCAAACTAAGATGAATGAGTCCTTTGGGTGATGAAATTAAACACATTTAAATTTTTAATAGTGCATCGACATGTTTGTTTTAATTAATATGCTATGTAATTTAGTTATAAATGTTAATCTCATGATCGTTGTGTGAAAAAGTGTGTTTGGGTCCAAAAGACAACTGTTCCAAACCAGAAATATTCTGAGGGATTGTTTATTTTGGAATTCAACCAATTAACATCAATAAGAAAACCTAATGAACATCATGAACCCCATTGTTTGATTGTATTGAATGAATTGTATAGATATGGACATTTTCTTCTTAATGAACAGAGTTGTTAATAAGGAGACAAAAGATTATTTCATGGTTATTGCAGCAAAAATAGTGCTTGTAACAACAAATGGAGCTTGTTTAGCATAAAGTGAATAGTAGGACTCATTATTTAGGAAATAAACCAATTCACATTAGAACGAAAAGCAAACTAAGATGAATGAGTCCTTTGGGTGATGAAACTAAACACATTTAAATTTTTAATAGTGCATCGACATGTTTGTTTTAATTAATATACTGTGTAATTTAGTTATAAATATGAATCTAATGATCGTTGTGTCAAAAAGTGTGTTTGGGTACAAAAGACAAGTGTTCCAAACTAGAAATGTTCTGATGGATTGCTTATTTTGGAATTCAACCAATTAACATCAATAAGAAAAGCTAATGAAGATCATGAACCCCATTGTTTGATTGTATTGAATGAATTGTTTAGATATGGACATTTTCTTCTTGATAAATAGAGTTGTTAATAAGGAGACAAAAGATAATTTCATGGTTATTGCATGAAAAATAGTGCTTGTAACAACAAAAGGAACTTCTTTAGCATAAAGTGAATAGAAGGACTCATTATTTAGGAAATTAACAAATTCACATTAGTACGAAAAGCGAACTAGGATGAATGAGTCCTTTGGGTGATGAAACTAAACACATGTAAATTTCTAATAGTGCATCTACATGTTTGTTTTAATTAATATACTATGTAATTTAGTTATAAATGTTAATCTCATGATCATTGTGTCAAAAAGTGTGTTTGGGTCCAAAAGACAACTGTTCCAAACCAGAAAGGTTCTGAGGGATTGTTTATTTTGGAATTCAAACAATTAACATCAATAAGAAAACCTAATGAAGATCATGAACCCCATTGTTTGATTGTATTGAATCAATTGTATAGATATGGACATTTTCTTCTTGATGAATAGAGTTGTTAATAAGGAGACAAAAGATAATTTCATGGTTATTGTATGAAAAATAGTGCTTGTAACAACAAAAGGAGCGTGTTTAGCATAAAGCAAATAGAAGGACTCATTCTTTCGGAAATAAACAACTTCATATTAGTACGAAAAGCAAACTAAGATGAATGAGTCCTTTGGGTGATGAAACTAAATACATTTAAATTTTCAATAGTGCATCGATATGTTTGTTTTAATTAATATACTATGTAATTTAGTTATAAATGTTAATCTCATGATCATTGTGTCAAAAAGTGTGTTTGGGTCCAAAAGACAACTGTTCCAAACCAGAAATGTTCTGATGGATTGTTTATTTTGGAATTCAACCAATTAACATCAATAAGAAAACCTAATGAAGATCATGAACCCCATTGTTTGATTGTATTGAATGAATTGTATAGATATGGACATTTTCTTCTTGATGAATAGAGTTGTTAATAAGGAGTCAAAAGATAATTTTATGGTTATTGCATGAAAAATAGTGCTTGTAACAACAAAAGGAGCTTGTTGAGCATAAAGTGAATAGAAGGACTCATTATGTGGGAAATAAACCAATTCACTTTAGTACGAAAAGCAAACAA
This sequence comes from Ceriops zippeliana, assembly GCA_037897445.1. NCBI lineage: Eukaryota > Viridiplantae > Streptophyta > Magnoliopsida > Malpighiales > Rhizophoraceae > Ceriops > Ceriops zippeliana. The sequence goes on from JBAPLH010001148.1 coordinate 46,533, forward strand.
ACATGAATGAGTCCTTTGGGTGATGAAACTAAACACATTTAAATTTTCAATAGTGCATCTACATGTTTGTTGTAATTAATATACGGTGTAATTTAGTTATAAATGTTAATCTAATGATCATTGTGTCAAAAAGTATGTTTGGGTACAAACGACAAGTGTTCCAAACCAGAAATGTTCTGATGGATTGTTTATTTTGGAATTCAACCAATTAACATCAATAAGAAAAGCTAATAAAGATCATGAACCCCATTGTTTGATTGTATTGAATGGATTGTTTAGATATGGACATTTTCTTCTTGATAAAATAGAGTTGTTAATAAGGAGACAAAAGATAATTTCATGGTTATTGCATGAAAAATAGTCCTTGTAACAACAAAAGGAGCTTGTTGAGCATAAAGTGAATAGAAGGACTCATTATGTGGGAAATAAACCAATTCACTTTAGTACGAAAAGCAAACAAACATGAATGAGACCTTTGGGTGATGAAACTAATCACCTTTAAATTTTCAATAGTGCATCTATATGTTTGTTGTAATTAATATACGGTGTAATTTAGTTATAAATGTTAATCTAATGATCATTGTGTCAAAAAGTGTGTTTGGGTCCAAAAGACAACTGTTCCAAACCAGAAATATTCTGATGGGTTGTTTATTTTGGAATTCAACCAATTAACATCAATAAGAAAACCTAATGAAGATCATGAACCCCATTGTTTGATTGTATTGAATGAATTGTACAGATATGGACATTTTCTACTTGATGAATAGAGTTGTTAATAAGGAGACAAAAGATAATTTCATGGTTACTGCATGAAAAATAGTGCTTGTAACAACAAAAGGATCTTATTCAGCATAATGTGAAAAGAAAAACTCATTATTTAGGAAATAAACCAATTCACATTAGTACGAAAAGCAAAATAAGATGAATGAGTCCTTTGGGTGATGAAACTAAATACATTTAAATTTTCAATAGTGCATCGATATGTTTGTTTTAATTAATATACTATGTAATTTAGTTATAAATGTTAATCTCATGATCATTGTGTCAAAAAGTGTGTTTGGGTCCAAAAGACAACTGTTCCAAACCAGAAATGTTCTGATGGATTGTTTATTTTGGAATTCAACCAATTAACATCAATAAGAAAACCTAATGAAGATCATGAACCCCATTGTTTGATTGTATTGAATGAATTGTATAGATATGGACATTTTCTTCTTGATGAATAGAGTTGTTAATAAGGAGACAAAAGATAATTTTATGGTTATTGCATGAAAAATAGTGCTTGTAACAACAAAAGGAGCGTGTTTAGCATAAAGCGAATAGAAGGACTCATTCTTTCGGAAATAAACAACTTCAGATTAGTACGAAAAGCAAACTAAGATGAATGAGTCCTTTGGGTGATGAAACTAAATACATTTAAATTTTCAATAGTGCATCGATATGTTTGTTTTAATTAATATACTATGTAATTTAGTTATAAATGTTAATCTCATGATCATTGTGTCAAAAAGTGTGTTTGGGTCCAAAAGACAACTGTTCCAAACCAGAAATGTTCTGATGGATTGTTTATTTTGGAATTCAACCAATTAACATCAATAAGAAAACCTAATGAAGATCATGAACCCCATTGTTTGATTGTATTGAATGAATTGTATAGATATGGACATTTTCTTCTTGATGAATAGAGTTGTTAATAAGGAGACAAAAGATAATTTTATGGTTATTGCATGAAAAATAGTGCTTGTAACAACAAAAGGAGCTTGTTGAGCATAAAGTGAATAGAAGGACTCATTATGTGGGAAATAAACCAATTCACTTTAGTACGAAAAGCAAACAAACATGAATGAGTCCTTTGGGTGATGAAACTAAACACATTTAAATTTTCAATAGTGCATCTACATGTTTGTTGTAATTAATATACGGTGTAATTTAGTTATAAATGTTAATCTAATGATCATTGTGTCAAAAACTATGTTTGGGTACAAACGACAAGTGTTCCAAACCAGAAATGTTCTGATGGATTGTTTATTTTGGAATTCAACCAATTAACATCAATAAGAAAAGCTAATGAAGATCATGAACCCCATTGTTTGATTGTATTGAATGGATTGTTTAGATATGGACATTTTTTCTTCTTGATAAATAGAGTTGTTAATAAGGAGACAAAAGATAATTTCATGGTTATTGCATGAAAAATAGTCCTTGTAACAACAAAAGGAGCTTGTTGAGCATAAAGTGAATAGAAGGACTCATTATGTGGGAAATAAACCAATTCACTTTAGTACGAAAAGCAAACAAACATGAATGAGACCTTTGGGTGATGAAACTAATCACCTTTAAATTTTCAATAGTGCATCTATATGTTTGTTGTAATTAATATACGGTGTAATTTAGTTATAAATGTTAATCTAATGATCATTGTGTCAAAAAGTGTGTTTGGGTCCAAAAGACAACTGTTCCAAACCAGAAATATTCTGATGGGTTGTTTATTTTGGAATTCAACCAATTAACATCAATAAGAAAACCTAATGAAGATCATGAACCCCATTGTTTGATTGTATTGAATGAATTGTACAGATATGGACATTTTCTGCTTGATGAATAGAGTTGTTAATAAGGAGACAAAAGATAATTTCATGGTTACTGCATGAAAAATAGTGCTTGTAACAACAAAAGGATCTTATTCAGCATAATGTGAAAAGAAAAACTCATTATTTAGGAAATAAACCAATTCACATTAGTATGAAAAGCAAAATAAGATGAATGAGTCCTTTGGGTGATGAAACTAAATACATTTAAATTTTCAATAGTGCATCGATATGTTTGTTTTAATTAATATACTATGTAATTTAGTTATAAATGTTAATCTCATGATCATTGTGTCAAAAAGTGTGTTTGGGTCCAAAAGACAACTGTTCCAAACCAGAAATGTTCTGATGGATTGTTTATTTTGGAATTCAACCAATTAACATCAATAAGAAAACCTAATGAAGATCATGAACCCCATTGTTTGATTGTATTGAATGAATTGTATAGATATGGACATTTTCTTCTTGATGAATAGAGTTGTTAATAAGGAGACAAAAGATAATTTTATGGTTATTGCATGAAAAAATAGTGCTTGTAACAACAAAAGGAGCTTGTTGAGCATAAAGTGAATAGAAGGACTCATTATGTGGGAAATAAACAAATTCACTTTAGTACGAAAAGCAAACAAACATGAATGAGTCCTTTGGGTGATGAAACTAAACACATTTAAATTTTCAATAGTGCATCTACATGTTTGTTGTAATTAATATACGGTGTAATTTAGTTATAAATGTTAATCTAATGATCATTGTGTCAAAAAGTATGTTTGGGTACAAACGACAAGTGTTCCAAACCAGAAATGTTCTGATGGATTGTTTATTTTGGAATTCAACCAATTAACATCAATAAGAAAAGCTAATGAAGATCATGAACCCCATTGTTTGATTGTATTGAATGGATTGTTTAGATATGGACATTTTCTTCTTGATAAATAGAGTTGTTAATAAGGAGACAAAAGATAATTTCATGGTTATTGCATGAAAAATAGTCCTTGTAACAACAAAAGGAGCTTGTTGAGCATAAAGTGAATAGAAGGACTCATTATGTGGGAAATAAACCAATTCACTTTAGTACGAAAAGCAAACAAACATGAATGAGACCTTTGGGTGATGAAACTAATCACCTTTAAATTTTCAATAGTGCATCTATATGTTTGTTGTAATTAATATACGGTGTAATTTAGTTATAAATGTTAATCTAATGATCATTGTGTCAAAAAGTGTGTTTGGGTCCAAAAGACAACTGTTCCAAACCAGAAATATTCTGATGGGTTGTTTATTTTGGAATTCAACCAATTAACATCAATAAGAAAACCTAATGAAGATCATGAACCCCATTGTTTGATTGTATTGAATGAATTGTACAGATATGGACATTTTCTGCTTGATGAATAGAGTTGTTAATAAGGAGACAAAAGATAATTTCATGGTTACTGCATGAAAAATAGTGCTTGTAACAACAAAAGGATCTTATTCAGCATAATGTGAAAAGAAAAACTCATTATTTAGGAAATAAACCAATTCACATTAGTATGAAAAGCAAAATAAGATGAATGAGTCCTTTGGGTGATGAAACTAAATACATTTAAATTTTCAATAGTGCATCGATATGTTTGTTTTAATTAATATACTATGTAATTTAGTTATAAATGTTAATCTCATGATCATTGTGTCAAAAAGTGTGTTTGGGTCCAAAAGACAACTGTTCCAAACCAGAAATGTTCTGATGGATTGTTTATTTTGGAATTCAACCAATTAACATCAATAAGAAAACCTAATGAAGATCATGAACCCCATTGTTTGATTGTATTGAATGAATTGTATAGATATGGACATTTTCTTCTTGATGAATAGAGTTGTTAATAAGGAGACAAAAGATAATTTTATGGTTATTGCATGAAAAATAGTGCTTGTAACAACAAAAGGAGCTTGTTGAGCATAAAGTGAATAGAAGGACTCATTATGTGGGAAATAAACAAATTCACTTTAGTACGAAAAGCAAACAAACATGAATGAGTCCTTTGGGTGATGAAACTAAAAACACATTTAAATTTTCAATAGTGCATCTACATGTTTGTTGTAATTAATATACGGTGTAATTTAGTTATAAATGTTAATCTAATGATCATTGTGTCAAAAAGTATGTTTGGGTACAAACGACAAGTGTTCCAAACCAGAAATGTTCTGATGGATTGTTTATTTTGGAATTCAACCAATTAACATCAATAAGAAAAGCTAATGAAGATCATGAACCCCATTGTTTGATTGTATTGAATGGATTGTTTAGATATGGACATTTTCTTCTTGATAAATAGAGTTGTTAATAAGGAGACAAAAGATAATTTCATGGTTATTGCATGAAAAATAGTCCTTGTAACAACAAAAGGAGCTTGTTGAGCATAAAGTGAATAGAAGGACTCATTATGTGGGAAATAAACCAATTCACTTTAGTACGAAAAGCAAACAAACATGAATGAGACCTTTGGGTGATGAAACTAATCACATTTAAATTTTCAATAGTGCATCTATATGTTTGTTGTAATTAATATACGGTGTAATTTAGTTATAAATGTTAATCTAATGATCATTGTGTCAAAAAGTGTGTTTGGGTCCAAAAGACAACTGTTCCAAACCAGAAATATTCTGATGGGTTGTTTATTTTGGAATTCAACCAATTAACATCAATAAGAAAACCTAATGAAGATCATGAACCCCATTGTTTGATTGTATTGAATGAATTGTACAGATATGGACATTTTCTGCTTGATGAATAGAGTTGTTAATAAGGAGACAAAAGATAATTTCATGGTTACTGCATGAAAAATAGTGCTTGTAACAACAAAATGATCTTATTCAGCATAATGTGAAAAGAAAAACTCATTATTTAGGAAATAAACCAATTCACATTAGTACAAAAAGCAAAATAAGATGAATGAGTCCTTTGGGTGATGAAACTAAACACATTTAAATTTTCAATAGTGCATCGACATGTTTGTTTTAATTAATATACTATGTGATTTAGTTATAAATGTTAATCTTATGATCATTGTTTCAAAAAGTGTGTTTGGGTCCAAAAGACAACTGTTCCAAAGCAGAAATTTTCTGAGGGATTGTTTATTTTAGAATTCAACCAATTAACATCAATAAGAAAACCTAATGAAGATCATGAACCCCATTGTTTGATTGTATTGAATGAATTGTATAGATATGGACATTTTCTTCTTGATGAACAGAGTTGTTAATAAGGAGACAAAAGATTATTTCATGGTTATTGCAGCAAAAATAGTGCTTGTAACAACGAAAGGAGCTTGTTTAGCATAAAGTGAATAGTAGGACTCATTATTTAGGAAATAAACCAATTCACATTAGAACGAAAAGCAAACTAAGATGAATGAGTCCTTTGGGTGATGAAACTAAACACATTTAAATTTTCAATAGTGCATCGACATGTTTGTTTTAATTAATATACTGTGTAATTTAGTTATAAATATGAATATAATGATCGTTGTGTCAAAAAGTGTGTTTGGATACAAAAGACAAGTGTTCCAAACTAGAAATGTTCTGATGGATTGCTTATTTTGGAATTCAACCAATTAACATCAATAAGAAAACCTAATGACGATCATGAACCCCATTGTTTGATTGTATTGAATGAATTGTATAGATATGGACATTTTCTTCTTGATGAATAGAGTTGTTAATAAGGAGACAAAAGATAATTTCATGGTTATTGCATGAAAAATAGTGCTTGTAACAACAAAAGGAGCCTGTTTAGCATAAAGCGAATAGAAGGACTCATTATTTCGGAAATAAACGACTTCATATTAGTACGAAAAGCAAACTAAGATGAATGAGTCCTTTGGGTGATGAAATTAAACACATTTAAATTTTCAATAGTGCATCGACATGTTTGTTTTAATTAATATGCTATGTAATTTAGTTATAAATGTTAATCTCATGATCGTTGTGTCAAAAAGTGTGTTTGGGTCCAAAAGACAACTGTTCCAAACCAGAAATGTTCTGAGGGATTGTTTATTTTGGAATTCAACCAATTAACATCAATAAGAAAACCTAATGAACATCATGAACCTCATTGTTTGATTGTATTGAATGAATTGTATAGATATGGACATTTACTTCTTGATGAACAGAGTTGTTAATAAGGAGACAAAAGATAATTTCATGGTTATTGCGGCAAAAGTAGTGCTTGTAACAACAAAAGGAGCTTGTTTAGCATAAAGTGAATAGAAGGACTCATTATTTAGGAAATAAACCGAATCACTTTTGTACGAAAAGCAAACTAAGATGAATGAGTCCTTTGGGTGATGAAACTAAACACATTTAAATTTTCAATAGTGCATCTACATGTTTGTTTTAATTAATATAATGTGTAATTTAGTTATAAATGTTAATCTAATGATCATTGTGTCAAAATGTGTGTTTGGGTACAAAAGACAAGTGTTCCAAACTAGAAATGTTCTGATGGATTGTTTGTTTTGGAATTCAACCAATTAACATCAATAAGAAAAGCTAATGAAAATCATGAACCCCATTGTTTGATTGTATTGAATGAATTGTTTAGATATGGACATTTTCTTCTTGATGAATAGAGTTGTTAATAAGGAGACAAAAGATAATTTCATGGTTATTGCAGCAAAAATAGTGCTTGTAACAACAAAAGGAGCTTGTTTAGCATAAAGTGAATAGAAGGACTCATTATTTAGGAAATAAACCAATTCACATTAGAACGAAAAGCAAACTAAGATGAATGAGTCCTCCGGGTGATGAAACTAAACACATTTAAATTTTCAATAGTGCATCTACATGTTTGTTTTAATTAATATACTATGTAATTTAGTTATAATTGGTAATCTCATGATCGTTGTGTCAAAAAGTGTGTTTGGGTCCAAAAGACAACTGTTCCAAACCATAAATGTTCTGAGGGATTGTTTATTTTAGAATTCAACCAATTAACATCAATAAGAAAACCTAATGAACATCATGAACCCCATTGTTTGATTGTATTGAATGAATTGTATAGATATGGACATTTTCTTCTTGATGAACAGAGTTGTTAATAAGGAGACAAAAGATTATTTGATGGTTATTGCAGCAAAAATAGTGCTTGTAACAACAAAAGGAGCTTGTGTAGCATAAAGTGAATAGTAAGACTCATTATTTAGGAAATAAACCAATTAACATTGGCACGAAAAGCAAACTAAGATGAATGAGTCCTTTGGGTGATGAAACTAAACACATTTTAAATTTTCAATAGTGCATCGACATGTTTGTTTTAATTAATATACTGTGTAATTTACTTATAAATATGAATCTAATGATCGTTGTGTCAAAAAGTGTATTTGGGTACAAAAGACAAGTGTTCCAAACTAGAAATGTTCTGATGGATTGCTTATTTTGGAATTCAACCAATTAACATCAATAAGAAAACCTAATGAACATCATGAACCCCATTATTTGATTGTATTGAATGAATTGTTTAGATATGGACAATTTCTTCTTGATGAATAGAGTTGTTAATAAGGAGACAAAAGATAATTTCATGGTTATTGCAACAAAAATAGTGCTCGGCACAACAAAAGGAGCGTGTTTAGCATAAAGTGAATAGAAGGACTCATTATTTCAGAAATAAACGACATCATATTAGTACGAAAAGCAAACTAAGATGAATGAGTCCTTTGGGTGATGAAACTAAACACATTTAAATTTTCAATAGTGCTTCGACATATTTGTTTTAATTAATATACTATGTAATTTAGTTATAAATGTTATTCTAATGATCATTGTTTCAGAAAATGTGCTTGGGTACAAAAGATAAGTGTTCTAAACAAGAAATGTTCTGATGGATTGTTTATTTTGGAATTCAACCAATTAACATCAATAAGAAAAGCTAATGAAGATCATGAACCCCATTGTTTGATTGTATTGAATGAATTTGTATAGATATGGACATTTTTCTTCTTGATGAATAGAGTTGTTAATAAGGAGACAAAAGATAATTTCATGGTTATTGCAAGAAAAATAGTGCTTGTAACAACAAAAGGAGCTTGTTTAGCATAAAGTGAATAGAAGGACTCATTATTTAGGAAATAAACCAATTCACATTAGTACGAAAAGCAAACTAAGATGAATGAGTCATCTAGGTGATGAAACTAAATAGATTTAAATTTTCAATAGTACATCTACATGTTTGTTTTAATTAATATACTATGTAATTTAGTTATAAATGTTAATCTCATGATCATTGTGTCAAAAAGTGTGTTTGGGTCCAAAAGACAACTGTTCCTAACCAGAAATGTTCTGAGGGATTGTTTTTTTCGGAATTCAAACAATTAACATCAATAAGAAAACCTAATGAAGATCATGAACCCCATTGTTTGATTCTATTGAATGAATTGTATAGATATGGACATTTTCTTCTTGATGAATAGAGGTGTTAATAAGGAGACAAAAGATAATTTCATGGTTATTGCATGAAAAATAGTGCTTGTAACAACAAAAGGAGATTGTTGAGCATAAAGTGAATAGAAGGACTCATTATGTGGGAAATAAACCAATTCACTTTAGTACGAAAAGCAAGCTAACATGAATGAGTCCTTTGGGTGATGAAACTAAACACATTTAAATTTTTAATAGTGCATCTACATGTTTGTTTTAATTAATATACTATGTAATTTAGTTATAAATGTTAATCTCATGATCATTGTGTCAAAAAGTGTGTTTGGGTCCAAAAGACAACTGTTCCAAACCAGAAATGTTCTGATGGATTGCTTATTTTGGAATTCAACCAATTAACATCAATAAGAAAAGCTAATGAAGATCATGAACCCCATTGTTTGATTGTATTGAATGAATTGTATAGATATGGATATTGTCTTCTTGATGAATAGAGTTGTTAATAAGGAGACAAAAGATAATTTCTTGGTTATTGCAACAAAAATAGTCCTTGTAACAACAAAAGCAGCATGTTTAGCATAAAGTGAATAGAAGGACTCATTATTTCGGAAATAAACGACTTCATATTAGTACGAAAAGCAAACTAAGATGAATGAGTCCTTTGGGTGATGAAACTAAACAGATTTAAATTTTCAAAAGTGCATCTACATGTTTGTTTTAATTAATATACTCTGTAATTTAGTTATAAATGTTAATCTCAAGATCATTGTGTCAAAAAGTGTGTTTGGGTCCAAAAGACAACTGTTCCAAACAAGAATGTTCTGAGGGATTGTTTATTTTTGAATTCAACCAATTAACATCAATAATAAAACCTAATGAAGATCATGAACCCCATTGTTTGATTGTACTGAATGAATTGTATAGATATGGACATTTTCTTCTTGATGAATAGAGCTGTTAATAAGGAGACAAAAGATAATTTCATGGTTATTGCATGAAAAATAGTGCTTGTAAAAACAAAAGGAACTTCTTTAGCATAAAGTGAATAGAAGGACTCATTATTTAGGAAATAAACCGAATCACTTTTGTACGAAAAGCAAACTAAGATGAATGAGTCCTTTGGGTGATAAAACTAAACACATTTAAATTTTTAATAGTGCATTGACATGTTTGGTTTAATTAATATACTGTGTAATTTAGTTATAAATGTTAATCTAATGATCATTGTGTCAAAAAGTGTGTTTGGGTACAAAAGACAAGTGTTCCAAACTAGAAATGTTCTGATGGATTGTTTATTTTAGAATTCAACCGATTAACATCAATAAGAAAACCTAATGAACATTATGAAACCCATTGTTTCATTGTATTGAATGAATTGTTTAGATATGGACAATTTCTTCTTAATGAATAGAGTTGTTAATAAGGAGACAAAAGATAATTTCATGGTTATTGCATAAAAAATAGTGCTTGTAACAACAAAAGGATCTTGTTTAGCATAAAGTGAATAGAAGGACTCATTATTTAGGAAATAAACCAATTCACATTAGTACGAAAAGCAAACTAAGATGAATGAGTCCTTTGTGTGATGAAACTAAACACATTTAAATTTTCAATAGTGCATAGACATGTTTGTTTTAATTAATCTACTGTGTAATTTAGTTATAAATGTTAATCTAATGATTATTGTGTCAAAAAGTGTGTTTGGGTACAAAAGACAAGTGTTCCAAACCAGAAATGTTCTGATGGATTGTCTATTTATGAATTCAACCAATTAACATCAATAAGAAAACCTAATGAAGATCATGAACCCCATTGTTTGATTGTATTGAATGAATTGTTTAGATATGGACATTTTCTTCTTGATGAATAAAGTTGTTAATAAGGAGACAAAAGATAATTTCATGGTTATTGCATGAAAAATAGAGCTTGTAACAACAAAAGGATCTTGTTTAGCATAAAGTGAAAAGAAGGACTCATTATTTAGGAAATAAACCGAATCACTTTTGTACGAAAAGCAAACTAAGATGAATGAGTCCTTTGGGTGATGAAACTAAACACATTTAAATTTTCAATAGTGCATCGACATGTTTGTTTTAATTAATATAATGTGTAATTTAGTTATAAATGTTAATCTAATGATCATTGTGTCAAAATGTGTGTTTGGGTCCAAAAGACAAGTTTTCCAAACCAGAAATGTTTTGAGGGATTGTTTATTTTGGAATTCAACCAATTAACATCAATAAGAAAAGCTAATGAAGATCATGAACCCCATTGTTTGATTGTATTGAATGAATTGTTTAGATATGTACATTTTCTTCTTGATGAATAAAGTTGTTAATAAGGAGACAAAAGATAATTTCATGGTTATTGCAACAAAAATAGTGTTCGGCACAACAAAAGGAGCGTGTTTAGCATAAAGTGAATAGAAGGACTCATTATTTCAGAAATAAACGACATCATATTAGTACGAAAAGCAAACTAAGATGAATGAGTCCTTTGGGTGATGAAACTAAACACATTTAAATTTTCAATAGTGCTTCGACATATTTGTTTTAATTAATATACTATGTAATTTAGTTATAAATGTTATTCTAATGATCATTGTTTCAGAAAATGTGCTTGGGTACAAAAGATAAGTGTTCTAAACAAGAAATGTTCTGATGGATTGTTTATTTTGGAATTCAACCAATTAACATCAATAAGAAAACCTAATGAAGATCATGAACCCCATTGTTTGATTGTATTGAATGAATTGTATAGATATGGACATTTTCTTCTTGATGAATAGAGTTGTTAATAAGGAGACAAAAGATAATTTCATGGTTATTGCATAAAAAATAGTGCTTGTAACAACAAAAGGAGCTTGTTTAGCATAAAGTGAATAGAAGGACTCATTATTTAGGAAATAAACCAATTCACATTAGTACGAAAAGCAAACTAAGATGAATGAGTCATCTAGGTGATGAAACTAAACAGATTTAAATTTTCAATAGTACATCTACATGTTTGTTTTAATTAATATACTATGTAATTTAGTTATAAATGTTAATCTCATCATCATTGTGTCAAAAAGTGTGTTTGGGTCCAAAAGACAACTGTTCTCCTAACCAGAAATGTTCTGAGGGATTGTTTTTTTTCGGAATTCAAACAATTAACATCAATAAGAAAACCTAATGAAGATCATGAACCCCATTGTTTGATTGTATTGAATGAATTGTATAGATATGGACATTTTCTTCTTGATGAATAGAGGTGTTAATAAGGAGACAAAAGATAATTTCATGGTTATTGCATGAAAAATAGTGCTTGTAACAACAAAAGGAGATTGTTGAGCATAAAGTGAATAGAAGGACTCATTATGTGGGAAATAAACCAATTCACTTTAGTACGAAAAGCAAGCTAACATGAATGAGTCCTTTGGGTGATGAAACTAAACACATTTAAATTTTTAATAGTGCATCTACATGTTTGTTTTAATTAATATACTATGTAATTTAGTTATAAATGTTAATCTCATGATCATTGTGTCAAAAAGTGTGTTTGGGTCCAAAAGACAACTGTTCCAAACCAGAAATGTTCTGATGGATTGTTTATTTTGGAATTCAACCAATTAACATCAATAAGAAAACCTAATGACGATCATGAACCCCATTGTTTGATTGTATTGAATGAATTGTATAGATATGGACATTTTCTTCTTGATGAATAGAGTTGTTAATAAGGAGACAAAAGATAATTTCATGGTTATTGCATGAAAAATAGTGCTTGTAACAACAAAAGGAGCCTGTTTAGCATAAAGCGAATAGAAGGACTCATTATTTCGGAAATAAACGACTTCATATTAGTACGAAAAGCAAACTAAGATGAATGAGTCCTTTGGGTGATGAAATTAAACACATTTAAATTTTCAATAGTGCATCGACATGTTTGTTTTAATTAATATGCTATGTAATTTAGTTATAAATGTTAATCTCATGATCGTTGTGTCAAAAAGTGTGTTTGGGTCCAAAAGACAACTGTTCCAAACTAGAAATGTTCTGATGGATTGTTTATTTTGGAATTTAACCGATTAACATCAATAAGAAAACCTAATGAACATTATGAAACCCATTGTTTCACTGTATTGAATGAATTGTTTAGATATGGACAATTTCTTCTTAATGAATAGAGTTGTTAATAAGGAGACAAAAGCTAATTTCATGGTTATTGCATAAAAAATAGTGCTTGTAACAACAAAAGGATCTTGTTTAGCATAAAGTGAATAGAAGGACTCATTATTTAGGAAATAAACCAATTCACATTAGTACGAAAAGCAAACTAAGATGAATGAGTCCTTTGGGTGATGAAACTAAACACATTTAAATTTTCAATAGTGCATGGACATGTTTGTTTTAATTAATCTACTGTGTAATTTAGTTATAAATGTTAATCTAATGATCATTGTGTCAAAAAGTGTGTTTGGGTACAAAAGACAAGTGTTCCAAACCAGAAATGTTCTGATGGATTGTCTATTTATGAATTCAACCAATTAACATCAATAAGAAAACCTAATGAAGATCATGAACCCCATTGTTTGATTGTATTGAATGAATTGTTTAGATATGGACATTTTCTTCTTGATGAATAAAGTTGTTAATAAGGAGACAAAAGATAATTTCATGGTTATTGCATGAAAAATAGAGCTTGTAACAACAAAAGGATCTTGTTTAGCATAAAGTGAAAAGAAGGACTCATTATTTAGGAAATAAACCGAATCACTTTTGTACGAAAAGCAAACTAAGATGAATGAGTCCTTTGGGTGATGAAACTAAACACATTTAAATTTTCAATAGTGCATCGACATGTTTGTTTTAATTAATATACTGTGTAATTTACTTATAAATATGAATCTAATGATCGTTTGTGTCAAAAAGTGTGTTTTGGGTACAAAAGA
>JBAPLH010001149.1:0-23464 GCA_037897445.1 Ceriops zippeliana
GATTCACTTTAGTACAAAAAGCAAACTAGATGAATGAGTCCTTTTGGGTGATGAAAACTAAACACATTTAAATTTTTCAATAGTGCATCGACATGTTTGTTTTAAGTTAATATACTATGTAATTTAGTTATAAATGTTAATCTAATGGTCATTTTGTCAAAAAGTGTGTTTGGGTACAAAAGACAAGTGTTCCAAACCAGAAATGTTCTGATGGATTGTTTATTTTGGAATTCAACCAATTAACATCAATAAGAAACCCTAATGAACATCATGAACCCGATTGTTTGATTGTATTGATTGAATTGTACAGATATGGACATTTTCTTCTTGATGAATAGAGTTGTTAATAAGGAGACAAAAGATAATTTCATGGTTATTGCATGAAAAATAGTGCTTGTAACAACAAAAGGATCTTGTTTAGCATAAAGTGAAAAGAAGGACTCATTATTTAGGAAATAAACAAATTCACATTAGTACGAAAAGCAAACTAAGATGAATGAGTCCTTTGGGTGATGAAACTAAACACATTTAAATTTTCAATAGTGCATCTACATGTTTGTTTTAATTAATATACTATGTAATTTAGTTATAAATGTTAATCTAATGATCATTGTGTCAAAAAGTGTGTTTGGGTCCAAAAGACAACTGTTCCAAACCAGAAATGTTCTGAGGGATTGTTTATTTTGGAATTCAACCAATTAACATCAATAAGAAACCCTAATGAAGATCATGAACCCCATTGTTTGATTGTATTGAATGAATTGTCTAGATATGGACATTTTCTTCTTGATGAATAGAGTTGTTAATCAGGAGACACTAGATAGTTTCATGGTTATTGCATGAAAAATAGTGCTTGTAACAACAAAAGGAGCTTGTTTAGCATAAAGTGAAAAGAAGGACTCATTATTTAGGAAATAAACAAATTCACATTAGTACGAAAAGCAAACTAAGATGAATGAGTCCTTTGGGTGATGAAACTAAACACATTTAAATTTTCAATAGTGCATCTACATGTTTGTTTTAATTAATATACTATGTAATTTAGTTATAAATGTTAATCTAATGATCATTGTGTCAAAAAGTGTGTTTGGGTCCAAAAGACAACTGTTCCAAACCAGAAATGTTCTGATGGATTGTTTATTTTGGAATTCAACCAATTAACATCAATAAGAAACCCTAATGAAGATCATGAACCCCATTGTTTGATTGTATTGAATGAATTGTCTAGATATGGACATTTTCTTCTTGATGAATAGAGTTGTTAATCAGGAGACACTAGATAGTTTCATGGTTATTGCATGAAAAATAGTGCTTGTAACAAAAAAAAGGAGCTTGTTTAGCATAAAGTGAATAGAAGGACTCATTATTTAGGAAATAAACCGATTCACTTTAGTACAAAAAGCAAACTAAGATGAATGAGTCCTTTGGGTGATGAAACTAAACACATTTAAATTTTCAATAGTGCATCGACATGTTTGTTTTAATTAATATACTATGTAATTTAGTTATAAATGTTAATCTAATGATCATTGTGTCAAAAAGTGTGTTTGGGTACAAAAGACAATTGTTCCAAACCAGAAATGTTCTGAGGGATTGTTTATTTTGGAATTCAACCAATTAACATCAATAAGAAACCCTAATGAACATCATGAACCCCATTGTTTGATTGTATTGAATGAATTGTACAGATATGGACATTTTCTTCTTGATGAATAGAGTTGTTAATAAGGAGACAAAAGATAATTTCATGGTTATTGCATGAAAAATAGTGCTTGTAACAACAAAAGGATCTTGTTTAGCATAAAGTGAAAAGAAGGACTCATTATTTAGGAAATAAACAAATTCACATTAGTACGAAAAGCAAACTAAGATGAATGAGTCCTTTGGGTGATGAAACTAAACACATTTAAATTTTCAATAGTGCATCTACATGTTTGTTTTAATTAATATACTATGTAATTTAGTTATAAATGTTAATCTCATGATCATTGTGTCAAAAAGTGTGTTTGGGTCCAAAAGACAACTGTTCCAAACCAGAAATGTTCTGAGGGATTGTTTATTTTGGAATTCAACCAATTAACATCAATAAGAAACCCTAATGAAGATCATGAACCCCATTGTTTGATTGTATTGAATGAATTGTCTAGATATGGACATTTTCTTCTTGATGAATAGAGTTGTTAATCAGGAGACACTAGATAGTTTCATGGTTATTGCATGAAAAATAGTGCTTGTAACAATAAAAGGAGCTTGTTTAGCATAAAGTGAATAGAAGGACTCATTATTTAGGAAATAAACCAATTCACTTTAGTACGAAAAGCAAACTAAGATGAATGAGTCCTTTGGGTGATGAAACTAAACACATTTAAATTTTCAATAGTGCATCTACATGTTTGTTTTAATTAATATACTATGTAATTTAGTTATAAATGTTAATCTAATGATCATTGTGTCAAAAAGTGTGTTTGGGTCCAAAAAAGACAATTGTTCCAAACCAGAAATGTTCTGAGGGATTGTTTATTTTGGAATTCAACCAATTAACATCAATAAGAAACCCTAATGAACATCATGAACCCCATTGTTTGATTGTATTGATTGAATTGTACAGATATGGACATTTTCTTCTTGATGAATAGAGTTGTTAATAAGGGAGACAAAAGATAATTTCATGGTTATTGCATGAAAAATAGTAGTGCTTGTAACAACAAAAGGAGCTTGTTTAGCATAAAGTGAAAAGAAGGACTCATTATTTAGGAAAAATAAACCAATTCACATTAGTACGAAAAGCAAACTAAGATGAATGAGTCCTTTGGGTGATGAAACTAAACACATTTAAATTTTCAATAGTGCATCTACATGTTTGTTTTAATTAATATACTATGTAATTTAGTTATAAATGTTAATCTAATGATCATTGTGTCAAAAAGTGTGTTTGGGTCCAAAAGACAATTGTTCCAAACCAGAAATGTTCTGAGGGATTGTTTATTTTGGAATTCAACCAATTAACATCAATAAGAAACCCTAATGAAGATCATGAACCCCATTGTTTGATTGTATTGAATGAATTGTCTAGATATGGACATTTTCTTCTTGATGAATAGAGTTGTTAATAAGGAGACAAAAGATAGTTTCATGGTTATTGCATGAAAAATAGTGCTTGTAACAACAAAAGGAGCTTGTTTAGCATAAAGTGAATAGAAGGACTCATTATTTAGGAAATAAACCAAATTCACTTTAGTACGAAAAAAGCAAACTAAGATGAATGAGTCCTTTGGGTGATGAAACTAAACACATTTAAATTTTCAATAGTGCATCTACATGTTTGTTTTAATTAATATACTATGTAATTTAGTTATAAATGTTAATCTAATGATCATTGTGTCAAAAAGTGTGTTTGGGTCCAAAAGACAATTGTTCCAAACCAGAAATGTTCTGATGGATTGTTTATTTTGGAATTCAACCAATTAACATCAATAAGAAACCCTAATGAAGATCATGAACCCCATTGTTTGATTGTATTGAATGAATTGTATAGATATGGACATTTTCTTCTTGATGAATAGAGTTGTTAATAAGGAGACAAAAGATAATTTCATGGTTATTGCATGAAAAATAGTGCTTGTAACAACAAAAGGATCTTGTTTAGCATAAAGTGAAAAGAAGGACTCATTATTTAGGAAATAAACAAATTCACATTAGTACGAAAAGCAAACTAAGATGAATGAGTCCTTTGGGTGATGAAACTAAACACATTTAAATTTTCAATAGTGCATCTACATGTTTGTTTTAATTAATATACTATGTAATTTAGTTATAAATGTTAATCTAATGATCATTGTGTCAAAAAGTGTGTTTGGGTCCAAAAGACAACTGTTCCAAACCAGAAATGTTCTGAGGGATTGTTTATTTTGGAATTCAACCAATTAACATCAATAAGAAACCCTAATGAAGATCATGAACCCCATTGTTTGATTGTATTGAATGAATTGTCTAGATATGGACATTTTCTTCTTGATGAATAGAGTTGTTAATCAGGAGACACTAGATAGTTTCATGGTTATTGCATGAAAAATAGTGCTTGTAACAAAAAAAGGAGCTTGTTTAGCATAAAGTGAATAGAAGGACTCATTATTTAGGAAATAAACCGATTCACTTTAGTACAAAAAGCAAACTAAGATGAATGAGTCCTTTGGGTGATGAAACTAAACACATTTAAATTTTCAATAGTGCATCTACATGTTTTTGTTTTAATTAATATACTATGTAATTTAGTTATAAATGTTAATCTAATGATCATTGTGTCAAAAAAAGTGTTTGGGTACAAAAGACAATTGTTCCAAACCAGAAATGTTCTGATGGATTGTTTATTTTGGAATTCAACCAATTAACATCAATAAGAAACCCTAATGAACATCATGAACCCCATTGTTTGATTGTATTGAATGAATTGTACAGATATGGACATTTTCTTCTTGATGAATAGAGTTGTTAATAAGGAGACAAAAGATAATTTCATGGTTATTGCATGAAAAATAGTGCTTGTAACAACAAAAGGATCTTGTTTAGCATAAAGTGAAAAGAAGGACTCATTATTTAGGAAATAACAAATTCACTTTAGTACGAAAAGCAAACTAAGATGAATGAGTCCTTTGGGTGATGAAACTAAACACATTTAAATTTTCAATAGTGCATCTACATGTTTGTTTTAATTAATATACTATGTAATTTAGTTATAAATGTTAATCTAATGATCATTGTGTCAAAAAGTGTGTTTGGGTCCAAAAGACAAGTGTTCCAAACCAGAAATGTTCTGAGGGATTGTTTATTTTGGAATTCAACCAATTAACATCAATAAGAAACCCTAATGAAGATCATGAACCCCATTGTTTGATTGTATTGAATGAATTGTACTAGATATGGACATTTTCTTCTTGATGAATAGAGTTGTTAATAAGGAGACAAAAGATAATTTCATGGTTATTGCATGAAAAATAGTGCTTGTAACAACAAAAGGATCTTGTTTAGCATAAAGTGAATAGAAGGACTCATTATTTCGGAAATAAAACAAATTCACTTTAGTACGAAAAAAGCAAACTAAGATGAATGAGTCCTTTGGGTGATGAAACTAAACACATTTAAATTTTCAATAGTGCATCTACATGTTTGTTTTAATTAATATACTATGTAATTTAGTTATAAATGTTAATCTAATGATCATTGTGTCAAAAAGTGTGTTTGGGTCCAAAAGACAACTGTTCCAAACCAGAAATGTTCTGAGGGATTGTTTATTTTGGAATTCAACCAATTAACATCAATAAGAAACCCTAATGAAGATCATGAACCCCATTGTTTGATTGTATTGAATGAATTGTCTAGATATGGACATTTTCTTCTTGATGAATAGAGTTGTTAATCAGGAGACACTAGATAGTTTCATGGTTATTGCATGAAAAATAGTGCTTGTAACAATAAAAGGAGCTTGTTTAGCATAAAGTGAATTGAAGGACTCATTATTTAGGAAATAACCTGATTCACTTTAGTACAAAAAGCAAACTAAGATGAATGAGTCCTTTGGGTGATGAAACTAAACACATTTAAATTTTCAATAGTGCATCTACATGTTTGTTTTAATTAATATACTATGTAATTTAGTTATAAATGTTAATCTAATGATCATTGTGTCAAAAAGTGTGTTTTGGTCCAAAAGACAATTTTTTTCCAAACCAGAAATGTTCTGAGGGATTGTTTATTTTGGAATTCAACCAATTAACATCAATAAGAAACCCTAATGAAGATCATTAACCCCATTGTTTGATTGTATTGAATGAATTGTATAGATATGGACATTTTCTTCTTGATGAATAGAGTTGTTAATAAGGAGACAAAAGATAATTTCATGGTTATTGCATGAAAAATAGTGCTTGTAACAACAAAAAGATCTTGTTTAGCATAAAGTGAAAAGAAGGACTCATTATTTAGGAAATAAACCAATTCACATTAGTACGAAAAGCAAACTAAGATGAATGAGTCCATTGGGTGATGAAACTAAACACATTTAAATTTTCAATAGTGCATCTACATGTTTGTTTTTAATTAATATACTATGTAATTTAGTTATAAATGTTAATCTAATGATCATTGTGTCAAAAAGTGTGTTTGGGTCCAAAAGACAATTGTTCCAAACCAGAAATGTTCTGAGGGATTGTTTTTTTTTGGAATTCAACCAATTAACATCAATAAGAAACCCTAATGAACATCATGAACCCCATTGTTTGATTGTATTGATTGAATTGTACAGATATGGACATTTTCTTCTTGATGAATAGAGTTGTTAATAAGGAGACAAAAGATAATTTCATGGTTATTGCATGAAAAATAGTGCTTGTAACAACAAAAGGATCTTGTTTAGCATAAAGTGAAAAGAAGGACTCATTATTTAGGAAATAAACCAATTCACATTAGTACGAAAAGCAAACTAAGATGAATGAGTCCTTTGGGTGATGAAACTAAACACATTTAAATTTTCAATAGTGCATCTACATGTTTGTTTTAATTAATATACTATGTAATTTAGTTATAAATGTTAATCTAATGATCATTGTGTCAAAAAGTGTGTTTTGGTCCAAAAGACAATTTTTTTCCAAACCAGAAATGTTCTGAGGGATTGTTTATTTTGGAATTCAACCAATTAACATCAATAAGAAACCCTAATGAAGATCATTAACCCCATTGTTTGATTGTATTGAATGAATTGTATAGATATGGACATTTTCTTCTTGATGAATAGAGTTGTTAATAAGGAGACAAAAGATAATTTCATGGTTATTGCATGAAAAATAGTGCTTGTAACAACAAAAGGAGCTTGTTTAGCATAAAGTGAATAGAAGGACTCATTATTTAGGAAATAAACTGATTCACTTTAGTACAAAAAGCAAACTAAGATGAATGAGTCCTTTGGGTGATGAAACTAAACACATTTAAATTTTCAATAGTGCATCGACATGTTTGTTTTAATTAATATACTATGTAATTTAGTTATAAATGTTAATCTAATGATCATTGTGTCAAAAAAGTGTGTTTGGGTACAAAAGACAAGTGTTTCCAAACCAGAAATGTTCTGATGGATTGTTTATTTTGGAATTCAACCAATTAACATCAATAAGAAACCCTAATGAACATCATGAACCCCATTGTTTGATTGTATTGAATGAATTGTATAGATATGGACATTTTCTTCTTGATGAATAGAGTTGTTTAAATAAGGAGACAAAAGATAATTTCATGGTTATTGCATGAAAAATAGTGCTTGTAACAACAAAAGGAGCTTGTTTAGCATAAAGTGAATAGAAGGACTCATTATTTAGGAAATAAACCGATTCACTTTAGTACAAAAAGCAAACTAAGATGAATGAGTCCTTTGGGTGATGAAACTAAACACATTTAAATTTTCAATAGTGCATCGACATGTTTGTTTTAATTAATATACTATGTAATTTAGTTATAAATGTTAATCTAATGGTCATTTTGTCAAAAAGTGTGTTTGGGTACAAAAGACAAGTGTTCCAAACCAGAAATGTTCTGATGGATTGTTTATTTTGGAATTCAACCAATTAACATCAATAAGAAACCCTAATGAACATCATGAACCCCCATTGTTTGATTGTATTGATTGAATTTACAGATATGGACATTTTCTTCTTGATGAATAGAGTTGTTAATAAGGAGACAAAAGATAATTTCATGGTTATTGCATGAAAAATAGTGCTTGTAACAACAAAAGGATCTTGTTTAGCATAAAGTGAAAAGAAGGACTCATTATTTAGGAAATAAACAAATTCACATTAGTACGAAAAGCAAACTAAGATGAATGAGTCCTTTGGGTGATGAAACTAAACACATTTAAATTTTCAATAGTGCATCTACATGTTTGTTTTAATTAATATACTATGTAATTTAGTTATAAATGTTAATCTAATGATCATTGTATCAAAAAGTGTGTTTGGGTCCAAAAGACAACTGTTCCAAACCAGAAATGTTCTGAGGGATTGTTTATTTTGGAATTCAACCCAAATTAACATCAATAAGAAACCCTAATGAAGATCATGAACCTCATTGTTTGATTGTATTGAATGAATTGTCTAGATATGGACATTTTCTTCTTGATGAATAGAGTTGTTAATCAGGAGACACTAGATAGTTTCATGGTTATTGCATGAAAAATAGTGCTTGTAACAACAAAAGGATCTTGTTTAGCATAAAGTGAAAAGAAGGACTCATTATTTAGGAAATAAACAAATTCACATTAGTACGAAAAGCAAACTAAGATGAATGAGTCCTTTGGGTGATGAAACTAAACACATTTAAATTTTCAATAGTGCATCTACATGTTTGTGTTAATTAATATATACTATGTAATTTAGTTATAAATGTTAATCTAATGATCATTGTGTCAAAAAGTGTGTTTGGGTACAAAAGACAAGTGTTCCAAACCAGAAATGTTTCTGATGGATTGTTTATTTTTGGAATTCAACCAATTAACATCAATAAGAAACCCTAATGAACATCATGAACCCCATTGTTTGATTGTATTGAATGAATTGTACAGATATGGACATTTTTCTTCTTGATGAATAGAGTTGTTAATAGGGAGACAAAAGATAATTTCATGGCTATTGCATGAAAAAATAGTGCTTGTAACAAACAAAAAAGGAGCTTGTTTAGCATAAAGTGAATAGAAGGACTCATTATTTAGGAAATAAACCAATTCACTTTAGTACGAAAAGCAAACTAAGATGAATGAGTCCTTTGGGTGATGAAACTAAACACATTTAAAATTTTCAATAGTGCATCTACATGTTTGTTTTAATTAATATACTATGTAATTTAGTTATAAATGTTAATCTAATGATCATTGTGACAAAAAAGTGTGTTTGGGTACAAAAGACAAGTGTTCCAAACCAGAAATGTTCTGATGGATTGTTTATTTTGGAATTCAACCAATTAACATCAATAAGAAACCCTAATGAACATCATGAACCCCATTGTTTGATTGTATTGATTGAATTGTACAAATATGGACATTTTCTTCTTGATGAATAGAGTTGTTAATAAGGAGACAAAAGATAATTTCATGGTTATTGCATGAAAAATAGTGCTTGTAACAACAAAAGGATCTTGTTTAGCATAAAGTGAAAAGAAGGACTCATTATTTAGGAAATAAACCAATTCACATTAGTACGGAAAGCAAACGAAGATGAATGAGTCCTTTGGGTGATGAAACTAAACACATTTAAATTTTCAATAGTGGATCGACATGTTTGTTTTAATTAATATACTATGTAATTTAGTTATAAATGTTAATCTCATGATCATTGTGTCAAAAAGTGTGTTTGGGTCCAAAAGACAAGTGTTTCAAACCAGAAATGTTCTGAGGGATTGTTTATTTTGGAATTCAACTAATTAACATCAATAAGAAAACTTAATGAAGATTATGAACCACATTGTTTGATTGTATTGAATGAATTGTATAGATATGGACATTTTCTTCTTGATGAATAGAGTTGTTAATAAGGAGACAAAAGATAATTTCATGGTTATTGCATGAAAAATAGTGCTTGTAACAACAAAAGGAGTGTGTTTTGCATAAAGTGAATAGAAGGACTCATTATTTCGTAAATAAACCACTTCACATTAGTACGAAAACGAAACTAAGATGAATGTGTCCTTTGGGTGATGAAACTAAACACATTTAAATTTTCAATAGTGCATCGACATGTTTGTTTTAATTAATATACTATGTAATTTAGTTATAAATGTTAATCTCATGTTCATTGTGTCAAAAAGTGTGTTTGGGTCCAAAAGACAAGTGTTTCAAACCAGAAATGTTCTGAGGGATTGTTTATTTTGGAATTCAACCAATTAACATCAATAAGAAACCCTAATGATGATCATGAACCCCATTGTTTGATTGTATTGAATGAATTGTATAGATATGGACATTTTCTTCTTGATGAATAGGGTTTTTAATAAGGAGACAAAAGATAATTTCATAGTTATTGCAAGAAAAATAGTGCTTGTAACATCAAATGAAGCTTGTTAGCATAAAGTGAATAGAAGGACTCATTATTTAGGAAATAAGCCACTTCACATTATTACGAAATGCAAATTAAGATGAATGAATGCTTTGTGTGATTGACATATTTGTTTTAATTAATATACTATTTAATTTAGTCATAAATGTTAATCTCAAGATCATTATGTCAAAAGGTGTGCTTGGAACCAAAAGACAAGTCTTCCAAACTAGAAATGTTCTGATGGATTCTTTATTTTGAAATTCAACCAATGAACATCAATAAGAAACCCTAATGATGACCATTAACCCCATTGTTTGATGGTATTGAATGAATTGTATAGATATGGACATTTTCTTGGTGAATAGAGTTGTTAATAAGGAGACAAAAGATAATTTCATGGTTATTGCATGAAAAATAGTGCTTGTAACAACAAAAGGATCTTGTTTAGCATAAAGTGAAAAGAAGGACTCATTATTTAGGAAATAAATCAACTCATATTAGTACGAAAAGCAAACTAAGATGAATGTGTCCTTTGGGTGATGAAACTAAACACATTTAAATTTTCAATAGTGCATCGACATGTTTGTTTTAATTAATATACTATGTAATTTAGTTATAAATGTTAATCTAATGATCATTGTGTCAAAACATGTGTGTGGGTCCAAAAGACAATTGTTCCAAACTAGAAAAGTTCTGAGGGATTGTTTATTATGGAATTCAACTAATTAACATCAATAAGAAACCCGAATGATGATCATGAACCCTATTGTTTGATTGTATTGAATGAATTGTATAGATATGGACATTTTCTTCTTGATGAATAGGGTTGTTAGTAAGGAGACAAAAGATTATTTCATAGTTATTGCAAGAAAAATAGTGCTTGTAACATCAAATGGAGCCTCTTAGCATAAAGTGAATAGAAGGACTCATTATTTAGGAAATAAGCCACTTCACATTATTACGAAATGCAAATTAAGGTGAATGAATGCTTTATGTGATTGACATATTTGTTTTAATTAATATACTATGTAATTTAGTCATAAATGTTAATCTCAAGATCATTATGTCAAAAGGTGTGTTTGGAACCAACAGACAAGACTTCCAAACTAGAAATGTTTTGAGGGATTGTTTATTTTGAAATTCAACCAATTAACATCAGTAAGAAACCTAATGATGATCATGAACCCCATTGTTTGATTGTATTGAACAAATTGTATAGATATGGACATTTTCTTCTTGATGAATAGAGTTGTTAATAAGGAGACAAAAGATAATTTCATGGTTATTGCATGAAAAATAGTACTTGTAACAACAAATGGATCTTGTTTAGCATAAAGTGAAAAGAAGGACTCATTATTTAGGAAATAAACCAATTCACATTAGTACGAAAAGCAAACTAAGATGAATGAGTCCTTTGGGTGATGAAACTAAACCCATTTAAATTTTCAATAGTGCATCGACATGTTTGTTTTAATTAATATACTATGTAATTTAGTTATAAATGTTAATCTAATGATCATTGTGTCAAAAAGTGTGTTTGGGTACAAAAAGACAAGTGTGTTCCAAACCAGAAATATTCTGATGGATTGTTTATTTTGGAATTCAACCAATTAACATCAATAAGAAACCCTAATGACCATCATGAACCCCATTGTTTGATTGTATTGAATGAATTGTACAGTTATGGACATTTTCTTCTTGATGAATAGAGTTGTTAATAAGGAGACAAAAGATAATTTCATGGTTATTGCAACAAAAATAGTGCTTGTAACAACAAAAGGCGCGTGTTTAACGTAAAGTGAATAGAAGGACTCATTGTTTCGGAAATAAATGACTTCACATTAGAAGGCTACTGGTTTACAACCAAGTTTTCCAGTTTCCTTCAAGAGATCAATCACATACTTCTGTTGTGAGACAAAAATTCCTTGTTTAGAGTAAGAAACTTCAATGCCAAGAAAGTATTTGAGTCTTCCTAGCTCTTTTATTTCAAACTCTTTAATCAAACACTGCTTTAGCCGCTGTTTCTCCTCATCATCGTCACCTGTGACTATAATATCATCAACGTACACTAGAAGTGCTATCACCCTCCCTTTTGCCGAATGCTTAATGAAAAGGGTATGATCACCTTGGCCTTGTTTGTAGCCCGAAGCTTTCATAACTTTGGAAAATCTCCCAAACCAAGCTCTAGGTGATTGCTTGAGCCCATATAGTGCTTTCCGTAATCTACATGCTTTACTTGTTGTCTTTTCTCCTTCAAATCCCGGTGGAATACTCATGTAAATCTCCTCTTCTAGGTCTCCATGTAAGAATGCATTCTTCACATCATACTGTTGAAGTTGCCAATTAAAATGAGCCGCCAAAGAGAGTAAAATCCTCACCGTGTTCATCTTTGCCACCGGAGCAAATGTCTCCTGATAATCTACTCCATAAGTTTGAGTATAACCCTTTGCCACCAATCGTGCTTTATATCTTTCAAGAGAACCATCAGCTTTATATTTCAAGGTAAAACCCCATTTGCAGCCCACAAGATTCTTTCCCTTAGGTTTTTTGACAATCTCCCAAGTCTGGTTTTTTTCTAGTGCATCCATTCTTCTTCTCTCATTGCATTCCTCCATTCTTCTTTAGACAATGCCTCAGATAAAGTACTTGGAATAGAAAAGGTGTTTAGACTCACAATGAAATTTTTTATGAGATGGTGATAAGTGGTCAAGTGACACATAATGAGATAGTGGATATAGGGGTCGCTTTGTGCACTCTCTAGTACCTTTTCTAACAGCAATGGGAAGATGCAAGTCATTTTCTGGCATATCAATTGATTGTTTATGCAAAGGAGAGTTGGAACTGACTGAAAATTCATTTGCAGAACTCGGATGGAAATCTTGAACTTGTGTTTGGTCTGGAATTGCTGTCTTTCTTGAGTATACCTGAGAAAATCTCATAGAGTCATGAATATGGGAAGATATGGAAGTGGATTCTTGTTCTGGAATAGGGTCAATTGTAGAGGGTGAGTCTAGGATTGAAGTGGCACGAACTGATTCATGAGGGGGGCCTGTTGATCAGAATTAAAGGTTGATTGGTCAGGAGTTGATTGATCAAGGATTGGTTGATCACAAGTGGGAATTTGGATTGGAAGATTATTAGGAGGTAAGTCAAGATTAAGGTCATCAACTAATGACTTCTCCCCTTGAAGATAAGACTGTGGGAAGTAAGGTTTATTTTCTACAAATGTGACATTGACTGATATATAGGTCTTTCGAGAAGGAGGATGATAACATTTATATCCCTTTTGTGTAGAGGAGTAACCAAGAAAGACACACTTGATTGCTCTAGGATCTAGTTTTTTTTTCCCCTTTGCTGATTATGAACATGTACAAATGAGGTGCAACCCAAAGATTCTTGGTATAAGATTATTTGTTGTCCTAAAATGGGGATAAAAGCTAGAAAGAACTGTCATAGGAGTTTTGAAATCTAATACTCTTGATGGCAATCTATTAATCATATATGTAGATGTAAGGACAGCTTCCCCCCAATAAGACTTAGGGACATTTCCATGAAACAACAATGCTCGAGTAGTGTTGAGCAAATGACCATTTTTTTCTTTCAGCCACCCCATTTTGTTGTGGGTGGTGTTTACACAAGATGACTCATGGATGATCCCTTCCTTTTGGAAGTAGGTTGACAAGATCTGATTAAAGTAATCTCTAGCATTATCTGATCTAAAGTTCTTAATTTTAACTCCAAATTGATTTTGAATCATAGAAATTAAAATTAGGAATAATACTACTTACATCAGATTTTGTGTTTGAGTAAAAAAATATCCATGTGACCCTAGTGCAATCATCGATTAGAGAAACAAACCATCGAGCCCCCTGAGATATTTGGAATTGTGGAGGGTCCCCAAATATCACTGTGAATCAAATCAAAAGGGTGAGAACTTCTTTTATTGTTTATAGGAAAAGATACACGAGTATGCTTAGCAAATTCACAAGTATCACATTGGAATTGACTCATATCTAATCCTTTTAAACAAAGAAGGAAACATGATATTTAAGACACGAAAAGATGGATGACCAAAACGAAAATGATAAAGCCAAATGACATCCTTATTTGAAGCACTAAGAAATGATAAGGGTGAATTGTTCATGACTTTCTTTGAAATCCTTGGCATCTCAAGGTAGTACAGCCCATTCCTTTCCTTAGCAAGTCCAATTTTTTCCTCTCCGAATCCTGTTCCTGAAAAATACAGTAGGTAGGGTAAAAAAACATTGCATAACATTTGAGGTCATTGGTGAGCCTTTTTATGGAAATTAGGTTGGCTGATAGTTTCGGCACATGGAGAACATCTTTTAGAATGAGAATAGGTGTAATATAAATATCACCAACCCCTGCAACAGTAGCCATAGAACCATCTGCCACCACTATTTTCTTATTGCTTGGACATGGAGTATAGGTAATAAAAAAATGTGTAGTATGAGTCATGTGATCAGTGGCACCTGAGTCTATTATCCAAGCTTCACTTGAAAGTTTTTCTGAGGCATTTAGACTAAAAGAGAATGGAGACTTACCTGAGAGTGCTAAGGAACACACGCCAGAGGGTTTATCCAAAGACCCTAAAAGCTCTTTAATTTTTTCTATTTCTTCACCGCTGAAGGATTCTTTCACCTGTCCTTCATTGTGATTGATTTGCTGGCTGGTGTGTTCAATTAGATTAGCTTGGGGCCTTGGCTGTCCTCCTTTGTTGCCCCACTCTCGGCTCGAGGTTGCTGGTTTCCCATTTAGCTTCCAGCGTCTCGATTATCCCTCCATGTAGGCCTCAAAGCATCCGCCCTTCCTCTTTCTTGTGTTAACACATTGCGAGTTACTAATGTTGAGCCTTCCACAGCTTGAGGTTCTAGCATTATTCCCCTTCGACTTTCTTCTGCACGGATTAGAGAGATTGTCTCTTCTAGAGAAGGAATTTCTTCCTTTCCAAGTATTTGAATCCTGACCTGGTCAAATTCAGAATTAAGACCTGCCAAGAAATCATATACTCGATCTTTTTTCAATGAAGGTTTTCAGAGTTGCAGCATCATCCGCACACTTCATCTGAAATACTCGATAATGATCGAGTTCTTGCCATAGATTTTGAAGGCAATTGGCATATTCCGTCACCGATTTGCTCCCTTGTTTTGTTGCACTTGTCTTTATCTTGATTTCGTATACTTGTGCTGCATCTCGAGCCTTTGAATAAGTCCTGCGAATAGAATCCCAAATCTCCTTTGCAGTTTTGAGAAACATACATGTATCACTTATGGCTGGATCCATTGAATCCCAAAGCCATGACATGATCATTGAATCTGCCTCATCCCATGTGTTGAATGTGGGATCTTCTGGTGTTGGACCTGTTCTGAGAAGATGACTGAGTCTTCCTTTACCTTTCAAATAGGTCTTGACGAATTGAGACCATTTGAGATAATTCTTTTCATTCAACCTATAAGTTGCTCTCACATTTTGTAGATCTTCGGTCATATGGTTGGTGTTGGGGTTCTCATTTTGACCCAAAGTATCTCCAATCAGTTTTGTCGTAGACATGGTAATTCCAGGTACAAAGAACGTACTTGGAAAGGAAGGACAAGAATTGGGACAAGTTTAAAAAGTGAACAGAGAGAAAAATATAGCTAAAGAGATCACAATAATGACAGTTGCGATCAGATAATGAGGGACAAAGACACAAACCCAGCAATGAAGGCTGTGATTAGAAGATTATTGCATCAATGAAGGATGCACTACAACCCTAACCCAGAAAAATGAGCCTATAGCTCTGATACCATGTAGAATTTAGAGAAGAGAAGTGTAGAATTTAGAGAAGAGAATTGTGATCTTTTTCTTCTTGTTCTTGTACCAAGATTACACAGCTATTTATAGGACTCCTACGAATACCAATTAGGAAAAACAAATCTGTACAATACTACTATAATCCCACAAATCAAGGGATACTAAGAAATCATTTCCTAATTAATTATTTACAGCTATTTCCTAATAATTAGGACCCACAAAATCAGGAATGAATATTCCTAATAATCACATCCTAAAAATTAGGATAATTCAATAGTTATAAAGGTTAATCTAATGATCATTGTGTCAAAAAGTGTGTTTGGATACAACAGACAAGTGTTCCAAACCAGAAATGTTCTGAAGGATTGTTTGTTTTGGAATTCAACCAATTAACATCAATAAGAAACCCTAATGAACATCATGAACCCCATTGTTTGATTGTATTGAATGAATTGTATAGATATGGACATTTTCTTCTTGATGAATAGAGTTGTTAATAAGGAGACAAAAGATAATTTCATGGTTATTGCATGAAAAATAGTGCTTGTAACAACAAAAGGATCTTGTTTTAGCATAAAGTGAAAAGAAGGACTCATTATTTAGGAAATAAACAAATTCACATTAGTACGAAAAGCAAACTAAGATGAATGAGTCCTTTGGGTGATGAAACTAAACACATTTAAATTTTCAATAGTGCATCTACATGTTTGTTTTAATTAATATACTATGTAATTTAGTTATAAATGTTAATCTAATGATCATTGTGTCAAAAAGTGTGTTTGGGTACAAAAGACAAGTGTTCCAAACCAGAAATGTTCTGATGGATTGTTTATTTTGGAATTCAACCAATTAACGTCAATAAGAAACCCTAATGAAGATCATGAACCCCATTGTTTGATTGTATTGAATGAATTGTCTAGATATGGACATTTTCTTCTTGATGAATAGAGTTGTTAATCAGGAGACACTAGATAGTTTCATGGTTAGTGCATGAAAAATAGTGCTTGTAACAACAAAAGGAGCTTGTTTAGCATAAAGTGAATAGATGGACTCATTATTTAGGAAATAAACCAATTCACTTTATTACAAAAAGCAAACTAAGTTGAATGAGTCCTTTGGGTGATGAAACTAAACAGATTTAAATTTTCAATAGTGCATCTACTTGTTTGTTTTAATTAATATACTATGTAATTTAGTTATAAATGTTAATCTAATGATCATTGTGTCAAAAAGTGTGTTTGGGTACAAAAGACAAGTGTTGCAAACCAGAAATGTTCTGATGGTTTGTTTATTTTGGAATTCATCCAATTACCATCAATAAGAAACCCTAATGACCATCATGAACCCCATTGTTTGATTGTATTGAATGAATTGTACAGTTATGGACATTTTCTTCTTGATGAATAGAGTTGTTAATAAGGAGACAAAAGATAATTTCATGGTTATTGCAACAAAAATAGTGCTTGTAACAACAAAAGGCGCGTGTTTAGCGTAAAGTGAATAGAAGGACTCATTGTTTCGGAAATAAATGACTTCACATTAGTACGAAAAGGAAACTAAGATGAATGAGTCCTTTGGGTGATGAAACTAAACACATTTAAATTTTTAATAGTGCATCGACATGTTTGTTTTAATTAATATACTATGTAATTTAGTTATAAATGTTAATCTAATGATCATTGTGTCAAAAAGTGTGTTTGGATACAAAAGACAAGTGTTCCAAACCAGAAATGTTCTGAAGGATTGTTTATTTTGGAATTCAACCAATTAACATCAATAAGAAACCCTAATGAACATCATGAACCCCATTGTTTGATTGTATTGAATGAATTGTATAGATATGGACATTTTCTTCTTGATGAATAGAGTTGTTAATAAGGAGACAAAAGATAATTTCATGGTTATTGCATGAAAAATAGTGCTTGTAACAACAAAAGGATCTTGTTTTAGCATAAAGTGTGAAAAGAAGGACTCATTATTTAGGAAATAAAACAAATTCACATTAGTACGAAAAGCAAAACTAAGATGAATGAGTCCTTTGGGTGATGAAACTAAACACATTTAAATTTTCAATAGTGCATCGACATGTTTGTTTTAATTAATATACTGTATAATTTAGTTATAAATGTTAATCTAATGATCATTGTGTCAAAAAGTGTGTTTGGGTACAAAAGATAAGTGTTCCAAACCAGAAATGTTCTGATGGATTGTTTATTTTGGAATTCAACCAATTAACATCAATAAGAAACCCTAATGAAGATCATGAACCCCATTGTTTGATTGTATTGAATGAATTGTCTAGATATGGACATTTTCTTCTTGATGAATAGAGTTGTTAATCAGGAGACACTAGATAGTTTCATGGTTAGTGCATGAAAAATAGTGCTTGTAACAACAAAAGGAGCTTGTTTAGCATAAAGTGAATAGATGGACTCATTATTTAGGAAATAAACCAATTCACTTTAGTACAAAAAGCAAACTAAGTTGAATGAGTCCTTTGGGTGATGAAACTAAACAGATTTAAATTTTCAATAGTGCATCTACTTGTTTGTTTTAATTAATATACTATGTAATTTAGTTATAAATGTTAATCTAATGATCATTGTGTCAAAAAGTGTGTTTGGGTACAAAAGACAAGTGTTGCATACCAGAAATGTTCTGATGGATTGTTTATTTTGGAATTGATCCAATTACCATCAATAAGAAACCCTAATGAAGATCATTAACCCCATTGTTTGATTGAATTGAATGAATTGTATAGATATGGACATTTTCTTGGTGAATAGAGTTGTTAATAAGGAGACAAAAGATAATTTCATGGTTATTGCATGAAAAATAGTGCTTGTAACAACAAAAGGATCTTGTTTAGCATAAAGTGAAAAGAAGGACTCATTATTTAGGAAATAAATACACTCATATTAGTACGAAAAGCAAACTAAGATGAATGTGTCCTTTGGGTGATGAAACTAAACACATTTAAATTTTCAATAGTGCATCGACATGTTTGTTTTAATTAATATACTATGTAATTTAGTTATAAATGTTAATCTAATGATCATTGTGTCAAAACATGTGTGTGGGTCCAAAAGACAAGTGTTCCAAACTAGAAAAGTTCTGAGGGATTGTTTATTTTGTAATTCAACTAATTAACATCAATAAGAAACCCTAATGATGATCATGAACCCTATTGTTTGATTGTATTGAATGAATTGTATAGATATGGACATTTTCTTCTTGATGAATAGGGTTGTTAGTAAGGAGACAAAAGATTATTTCATAGTTATTGCAAGAAAAATAGTGCTTGTAACATCAAATGGAGCCTCTTAGCATAAAGTGAATAGAAGGACTCATTATTTAGGAAATAAGCCACTTCACATTATTACGAAATGCAAATTAAGGTGAATGAATGCTTTATGTGATTGACATATTTGTTTTAATTAATATACTATGTAATTTAGTCATAAATGTTAATCTCAAGATCATTATTTCAAAAGATGTGTTTGGAACCAACAGACAAGACTTCCAAACTAGAAATGTTTTGAGGGATTGTTTATTTTGAAATTCAACCAATTAACATCAATAAGAAACCTAATGATGATCATGAACCCCATTGTTTGATTGTATTGAACGAATTGTATAGATATGGACATTTTCTTCTTGATGAATAGAGTTGTTAATAAGGAGACAAAAGATAATTTCATGGTTATTGCATGAAAAATAGTACTTGTAACAACAAATGGATCTTGTTTAGCATAAAGTGAAAAGAAGGACTCATTATTTAGGAAATAAACCAATTCACATTAGCACGAAAAGCAAACTAAGATGAATGAGTCCTTTGGGTGATGAAACTAAACCCATTTAAATTTTCAATAGTGCATCGACATGTTTGTTTTAATTAATATACTATGTAATTTAGTTATAAATGTTAATCTAATGATCATTGTGTCAAAAAGTGTGTTTGGGTTCAAAAGACAAGTGTTCCAAACCAGAAATGTTCTGATGGATTGTTTATTTTGGAATTCAACCAATTAACATCAATAAGAAACCCTAATGACCATCATGAACCCCATTGTTTGATTGTATTGAATGAATTGTACAGTTATGGACATTTTCTTCTTGATGAATAGAGTTGTTAATAAGGAGACAAAAGATAATTTCATGGTTATTGCAACAAAAATAGTGCTTGTAACAACAAAAGGCGCGTGTTTAGCGTAAAGTGAATAGAAGGACTCATTGTTTCGGAAATAAATGACATCACATTAGTACGAAAAGCAAACTAAGATGAATGAGTCCTTTGGGTGATGAAACTAAACACATTTAAATTTTTAATAGTGCATCGACATGTTTGTTTTAATTAATATACTATGTAATTTAGTTATAAATGTTAATCTAATGATCATTGTGTCAAAAAGTGTGTTTGGATACAAAAGACAAGTGTTCCAAACCAGAAATGTTCTGAAGGATTGTTTATTTTGGAATTCAACCAATTAACATCAATAAGAAACCCTAATGAACATCATGAACCCCATTGTTTGATTGTATTGAATGAATTGTATAGATATGGACATTTTCTTCTTAATGAATAGAGTTGTTAATAAGGAGACAAAAGATAATTTAATGGTTATTGCATGAAAAATAGTGCTTGTAACAACAAAAGGATCATGTTTTAGCATAAAGTGAAAAGAAGGACTCATTATTTAGGAAATAAACAAATTCACATTTGTATGAAAAGCAAACTAAGATGAATGAGTCCTTTGGGTGATGAAACTAAACACATTTAAATTTTCAATAGTGCATCTACATGTTTGTTTTAATTAATATATTATGTAATTTAGTTATAAATGTTAATCTAATGATCATTGTGTCAAAAAGTGTGTTTGGGTACAAAAGACAAGTGTTCCAAATCAGAAATGTTCTGATGGATTGTTTATTTTGGAATTCAACCAATTAACATCAATAAGAAACCCTAATGAAGATCATGAACCCCATTGTTTGATTGTATTGAATGAATTGTCTAGATATGGACATTTTCTTCTTGATGAATAGAGTTTTTAATCAGGAGACACTAGATAGTTTCATGGTTAGTGCATGAAAAATAGTGCTTGTAACAACAAAAGGAGCTTGTTTAGCATAAAGTGAATAGATGGACTCATTAATTAGGAAATAAACCAATTCACTTTAGTACAAAAAGCAAACTAAGTTGAATGAGTCCTTTGGGTGATGGAACTAAACACATTTAAATTTTCAATAGTGCATCTACTTGTTTGTTTTAATTAATATACTATGTAATTTAGTTATAAATGTTAATCTAATGATCATTGTGTCAAAAAGTGTGTTTGGGTACAAAAGACAAGTGTTGCAAACCAGAAATGTTCTGATGGATTGTTTATTTTGGAACTCATCCAATTAACATCAATAAGAAACCCTAATGAAGATCATTAACCCCATTGTTTGATTGTACTGAATGAATTGTATAGATATGGACATTTTCTTCTTGATGAATAGAGTTGTTAATAAGGAGACAAAAGATAATTTCATGGTTATTGCATGAAAAATAGTGCTTGTAACAACAAAAGCATCTTGTTTAGCATAAAGTGAAAAGAAGGACTCATTATTTAGGAAATAAACAAATTCACATTAGTACGAAAACAAACTAAGATGAATGAGTCCTTTGGGTGATGAAACTAAACACATTTAAATTTTCAATAGTGCATCTACATGTTTGTTTTAATTAATATACTATGTAATTTAGTTATAAATGTTAATCTAATGATCATTGTGTCAAAAAGTGTGTTTGGGTCCAAAAGACAATTGTTCCAAACCAGAAATGTTCTGAGGGATTGTTTATTTTGGAATTCAACCAATTAACATCAATAAGAAACCCTAATGATGATCATGAACCCCAGTGTTTGATTGTATTGAATGAATTGTATAGATATGGACATTTTCTTCTTGATGAATAGGGTTGTTAATAAGGAGACAAAAGATAATTTCATAGTTATTGCAAGAAAAATAGTGCTTGTAACATCAAATGGAGCTTGTTAGCATAAAGTCAATAGAAGGACTCATTATTTAGGAAATAAGCCACTTCACATTATTACGAAATGCAAATTAAGATGAATGAATGCTTTGTGTGATTGACATATTTGTTTTAATTAATATACTATTTAATTTAGTCATAAATGTTAATCTCAAGATCATTATGTCAAAAGGTGTGCTTGGAACCAAAAGACAAGTCTTCCAAACTAGAAATGTTCTGATGGATTCTTTATTTTGAAATTCAACCAATGAACATCAATAAGAAACCCTAATGATGACCATGAACCCCATTATTTGATGGTATTGAATGAATTGTATAGATATGGACATTTTCTTGGTGAATAGAGTTGTTAATAAGGAGACAAAAGATAATTTCATGGTTATTGCATGAAAAATAGTGCTTGTAACAACAAAAGGATCTTGTTTAGCATAAAGTGAAAAGAAGGACTCATTATTTAGGAAATAAACCAATTCACATTAGTACGAAAAGCAAACTAAGATGAATGAGTCCTTTGGGTGATGAA
Organism: Ceriops zippeliana; assembly: GCA_037897445.1. NCBI lineage: Eukaryota > Viridiplantae > Streptophyta > Magnoliopsida > Malpighiales > Rhizophoraceae > Ceriops > Ceriops zippeliana. The sequence goes on from JBAPLH010001149.1 coordinate 22,451, forward strand.
ACTAAACCCATTTAAATTTTCAATAGTGCATCGACATGTTTGTTTTAATTAATATACTATGTAATTTAGTTATAAATGTTAATCTAATGATCATTGTGTCAAAAAGTGTGTTTGGGTACAAAAGACAAGTGTTCCAAACCAGAAATGTTCTGATGGATTATTTATTTTGGAATTCAACCAATTAACATCAATAACAAACCCTAATGACCATCATGAACCCCATTGTTTGATTGTATTGAATGAATTGTACAGTTATCGACATTTTCTTCTTGATGAATAGAGTTGTTAATAAGGAGACAAAAGATAATTTCATGGTTATTGCAACAAAAATAGTGCTTGTAACAACAAAAGGCGCGTGTTTAGCGTAAAGTGAATAGAAGGACTCATTCTTTCGGAAATAAATGACTTCACATTAGTACGAAAAGCAAAATAAGATGAATGAGTCCTTTGGGTGATGAAACTAAACACATTTAAATTTTTAATAGCGCATCGACATGTTTGTTTTAATTAATATACTATGTAATTTAGTTATAAATGTTAATCTCATGATCATTGTGTCAAAAAGTGTGTTTGTGTCCAAAAGACAACTGTTACAAACCAGAAATGTTCTGAGGCATTGTTTATTTTGGAATTCAACCAATTAACATCAATAAGAAAACCTAATGAAGATCATGAACCCCATTGTTTGATTGTATTGAATGAGTTGTATAGATATGGACATTTTCTTGGAGAATAGAGTTGTTAATAAGGAGACAAAAGATAATTTCATGGTTATTGCATGAAAAATAGTGCTTGTAACAACAAAAGGATCTTGTTTAGCATAAAGTGAAAAGAAGGACTCATTATTTAGGAAATAAACCAATTCACATTAGTACGAAAAGCAAACTAAGATGAATGAGTGCTTTGGGTGATGAAACTAAACCCCATTTAAATTTTCAATATTGCATCTACATGTTTGTTTTAATTATATATACTATGTAATTTAGTTATAAATGTTAATATCATGATCATTGT
>JBAPLH010001150.1:0-35347 GCA_037897445.1 Ceriops zippeliana
CTCCTGATTTAAGAATTAAAACCAGTTTACATTTGTACGGAACGCAAACCATAATGAATGACTCCCTTGATTGACGGATTTAAATAGATCGAGAGCTGTAATGGTGTTTATACTTATTTGATTCAATCAGTATACTAGGTTGTTTAGCCACATGTGTTACTTTCATGATCAATGTGTCAAAAAGTGTGTTTGGAGTCAAAAGAGGAGCATTGCTAATGAAAAATGATGGGAGGCTGTCTTTAATTTTTAATTCCACAATTAATATCAATAAGAAATGAATTTCAAGACCAAGGACTCCATTGGTTGTTAAATTCAATGAATTCATGTTATAGATCGTCCATGGGCATTTTTTCTTAATGAATATAGTCATTAAGGAGGAAGCAAAATTTCATTTCAAGGTTATTGCATGAAAAAAGTCTGGTAACAATAAGAGGAGCCTAATTCACATGAGGTGATTAGAATTTCGCTTGATTTAAGAATTAAACCAGTTAACATTTGTACAGAATGCAAATCATGATGAATGACTCCTTTGACTGACGGATTCAAATGGATTTAGAGTTTTAATGGTTTTTATACTTGTTTGATTCAATCAATATAATAGGTTGTTTAGCTACATGTGTTAATTTTATGATCAATGCGTCAAAAAGTGTGTTTGGAGTCAAAAGAGGAGCATTGCTAATGTGAAATCAATTGAGGCTCTCACTAATTTTTAATTGAACAATTAATATAAATAAAAAATGATTTTCAACATCAACGACTCCATTGGTTGTTAATTTGAATGAATTCATGTTATAGATTGTCGATGGGCATTTTTTTCATAACGAATATAGTTATTAAGGCTGAAGCAAAATTTAATTTCAAGGTTATTGCATGAAAAAAGTCCTAGTAACAATTAGTGGAGCCTAATTCACATGAGGTGATTAGAATGTCTCGTGATTTAAGAATTAAACCAGTTTACATTTGTACGGAACGCAAACCATAATGAATGACTCCCTTGATTGACGGATTTAAATAGATCGAGAGCTGTAATGGTGTTTATACTTATTTGATTCAATCAATATACTAGGTTGTTTAGCCACATGTGTTACTTTCATGATCAATGTGTCAAAAAGTGTGTTTGGAGTCAAAAGAGGAGCATTGCTAATGAAAAATGATGGGAGGCTGTCTTTAATTTTTAATTCCACAATTAATATCAATAAGAAATGAATTTCAAGATCAAGGACTCCATTGGTTGTTAAATTCAATGAATTCATGTTATAGATCGTCCATGGGCATTTTTTCTTAATGAATATAGTCATTAAGGAGGAAGCAAAATTTCATTTCAAGGTTATTGCATGAAAAAAGTTCTGGTAACAATAAGAGGAGCCTAATTCACATGAGGTGATTAGAATGTCTCGTGATTTAAGAATGAAATCAGTTCACATTTGTACAGAATGCAAACCTTGATGAATGACTCCTTTGACGACGGATTTAAATGGATTTAGAGTTTTAAAGGTTTTTATACTTGTTTGATTCAATCAATATAATTGGTTGTTTAGCTACATGTGTTAATTTTATGATCAATGTGTCAAAGAGTGTGTTTGGAGTCAAAAGAGGAGCATTGCTAATGTGACATCATTTGAGGCACTCTCTAATTTCGAATTGAACAATTAATATCAATAAAAAATGAATTTCATCGTCAAGGACTCCATTGGTTGTTAAATTGAATGAATTCATGTTATAGATGGTCCATGGGCATTTTTTTCATAACGAATATAGTTATTAAGGATGAAGCAAAATTTAATTTCAAGGTTATTGCATGAAAAAAGTCCTAGTAACAATAAGTGGAGCCCAATTCACATGAGGTGATTAGAATGTCTCGTGATTTAAGAATTAAACCAGTTTACATTTGTACGGAATGCAAACCATAATGAATGACTCCCTTGATTGACGGATTTAAATAGATCGAGAGCTGTAATGGTGTTTATACTTGTTTGATTCAATCAATATAATAGGTTGTGTAGCTACATGTGTTAATTTTATGATCAATGAGTCAAAAAGTGTGTTTGGAGTCAAAAGAGCAGCATTGCTAATGTGAAATGAATTGAGGCACTCTCTAATTTTGAATTGAACAATTAATATCAATAAAAAATGAATTTCAACATCAAGGAATCCATTGGTTGTTAAATTGAATGAATTCATGTTATAGATGGTCCATGGGAATTTTTTTCATAACAAATATAGTCATTAAGGATGAAGCAAAATTTAATTTTAAGGTTATTGAATGAAAAAAGTCCTGGTAACAATAAGAGGAGCCTAATTGACATGAGGTGATTATAATGTCTCGTGATTTAAGAATTAAACCAGTTCACATTTGTATGAAATGGAAACCATGATGAATGACTCCTTTGATTCACAGATTTCAATAAATTTTGAGTTGTAATGTTGTTTATACTTGATTGATTTTATCAATATACTAGGTTGTTTAGTCACATGTCCTAATTTCATGATCAATGTGTCAAAAAGTGTGTTTGGAGTCAAAAGATGACAATTGCTAATGAGAAATGATGAGAGGCTGTGTCTATTTTTCAATTCCACAATTAATATCAATAAGAAATGAATTTCAAGATCAAGGACTCCATTGGTTGTTAAATTGAATGAATTCATGTTATAGGTGGTCCATAGGCATTTTTTTCATAAATAATATAGCCATTAAGGATGAAGACAAATTTAATTTGAAGGTTATTGCATGAAAAAAGTCCTAGTAACAATAAGAGGAGCCTAATTCACATGAGGTGATTATAATGTCTCGGGATTTACGAATTAAACCAGTTCACATTTGTACGGAATACAAACCATAATGAATTACTCCCTTGATTGGCGGATTTAAATAGATTGAGAGCTGTAATGGTGTTTATACATGTTTGATTCAATCAATATACTAGGTTGTTTAGCCACATGTGTTACTTTCATGATCAATGTGTCAAAAAGTGTGTTTGGAGTCAAAAGAGGAGCATTGCTAATGAGAAATGATGGGAGGCTGTATTTAATTTTTAATTCCACAATTAATATCAATGAGAAATGAATTTCAAGATCAAGGACTCCATTGGTTGTTAAATTGAATGAATTCATGTTATAGATGGTCCATGGGCATTTTTTCATAACGAATATAGTCATTAAGGAGGAAGCAAAATTTCATTTCAAGGTTATTGCATGAAAAAAGTCTTGGTAACAATAAGAGGAGCGTAATTCACATGAGGCGACTAGAATTTCTCGTGATTTAAGAATTAAACCCATTCACATTTGTACGGAATACAAACCATAATGAATGACTCCCTTGATTGGCGGATTTAAATAGATTAGGAGCTGTAATGGTGTTTATACTTGTTTGATTCAATCAATATACTAGGTTGTTTAGCTATATGTGTTAATTTTATGATCAATATGTCAAAAAGTTTGTTTGGAGTCAAAAGAGGAGCATTGCTAATGAAAAATGATGGGAGGCTGTATTTAATTTTTAATTCCACAATTAATGTCAATAAGAATTGAATTTCAAGATCAAGGACTCCATTGGTTGTTAAATTGATTGAATTCATGTTATAGATGGTCCATGGGCATTTTTTTCATAAAGAATATAGCCATGAAGGATGAAGCAAAATTTAATTTCAAGGTTATTGCAAGAAAAAAGTCCTAGTAACAATAAGAGGAGCCTAATTCACATGAGGTGATTAGAATGTCTCGTGATTTAAGAATTAAACCAGTTTACATTTGTACGGAATGCAAACCATCATGAATGACTCCCTTGATTGACGGATTTAAATAGATTGAGAGCTGTAATGGTGTTTATACTTGTTTGATTCAATCAATATAATAGGTTGTTTAGCCACATGTGTTACTTTCCTGATCAATGTGTCAAAAAGTGTGTTTGGAGTCAAAAGAGGAGCATTGCTAATGAGAAATGATGGGAGGCTCTCTTTAATTTTTCATTCCACAATTAATATCAATAAGAAATGAATTTCAAGATCAAGGACTCCATTGGTTGTTAAATTGAATGAATTCATGTTATAGATGGTCCATGGGCATTTTTTCATAATGAATATAGTCATTAAGGAGGAAGCAAAATTTCATTTCATGGTTATTGCATGAAAAAAGTCCTAGTAACAATAAGAGGAGCCTAATTCACATGAGGCGACTAGAATTTCTCGTGATTTAAGAATTAAACCAGTTCACATTTGTACGGAATACAAACCATAATGAATGACTCCCTTGATTGGCGGATTTAAATAGATTAGGAGTTGTAATGGTGTTTATACTTGTTTGATTCAATCAATATACTAGGTTGTTTAGCTATATGTGTTAATTTTATGATCAATGTGTCAAAAGAGGTGCATTGCTAATGTGAAATCACTTGAGGCACTCTCTAATTTCTAATTGAACAATTAATATCAATAAAAAATGAATTTCATCATCAAGGACTCCATTGGTTGTTAAATTGAATGAATTCATGTTATAGATGGTCCATGGGCATTTTTTTCATAATGAATATAGTTATTAAGGATGAAGCAAAATTTAATTTCAAGGTTATTGCATGAAAAAAGTCCTAGTAACAATAAGTGGAGCCTAATTCACCTGAGGTGATTAGAATGTCTCGTGATTTAAGAACTAAACCAGTTCACATTTGTACAAAATGCAAATCATGATGAATGACTCCTTTGTCTGACGGATTTAAATGGATATAGAGTTTTAAATGTTTTTATACTTGTTTGATTCAATCAATATAATAGGTTGTTTAGCTACATGTGTTAATTTTATGATCAATGTGTCAAAAAGTGTGTTTGGAATCAAAAGAGGAGCATTGCTAATGTGAAATGAATTGAGGCACTCTCTAATTTTGAATTGAACAATTAATATCAATAAAAAATGAATTTCAACATCAAGGACTCCATTGGTAGTTAAATTGAATGAATTCATGTTATAGATGGTCCATGGGCATTTTTTTCATAACGAATATAGTCATTAAGGATGAAGCAAAATTTAATTTCAACGTTATTGCATGAAAAAAGTCCTAGTAACAATAAGAGGAGCCTAATTCACATGAGGTGATTAGAATGTCTCGTGATTTAAGAATTAAACCAGTTTTCATTTGTACGGAATGAAAACCATAATGAATGACTCCCTTGATTGACGGATTTAAATAGATTGAGAGCTGTAATGGTGTTTATACTTGTTTGATTCAATCAATATACTAGGTTGTTTAGCCACGTGTGTTACTTTCGTGATCAATGTGTTAAAAAGTGTGTTTGGAGTCAAATGAGGAGCATTGCTAATGAGAAATGATGGGAGGCTGTATTTAATTTTTAATTCCACAATTAATATCAATAAGAATTGAATTTCAAGATCAAGGACTCCACTGATTGTTAATTTGTATGAATTCATGTTATAGATGGTCCATGGGCATTTTTTCATAACGAATATTGTCATTAAGGATGAAGCAAAATTTAATTTCAAGGTTATTGCATGAAAAAAGTCCTAGTAACAATAAGTGGAGCCCAATTCACATGAGGTGATTAGAATGTCTTGTGATTTAAGAACTAAACCAGTTCACATTTGTACAAAATGCAAATCATGATGAATGACTCCTTTGTCTGACGGATTTAAATGGATTTAGAGTTTTAAATGTTTTTATACTTGTTTGATTCAATCAATATAATAGGTTGTTTAGCTACATGTGTTAATTTTATGATCAATGTGTCAAAAAGTGTGTTTGGAGTCAAAAGAGGAGCATTGCTAATGTGAAATCAATTGAGGCACTCTCTAATTTTGAATTGAACAATTAATATCAATAAAAAATGAATTTCAACATCAAGGACTCCATTGGTTGTTAAATTGAATGAATTCATGTTATAGATGGTCCATGGGCATTTTTTTCATAACGAATATAGTCATTAAGGATGAAGCAAAATTTAATTTCAAGGTTATTGCATGAAAAAAGTCCTTGTAACAATAAGAGGAGCCTAATTCACATGAGGTGATTAGAATGTCTCGTGATTTAAGAATTAAACCAGTTTCCATTTGTACGGAATGAAAACCATAATGAATGACTCCCTTGATTGGCGGATTTAAATAGATTAGGAGCTGTAATGGTGTTTATACTTGTTTGATTCAATCAATATACTAGGTTGTTTAGCTATATGTGTTAATTTTATGATCAATATGTCAAAAAGTTTGTTTGGAGTCAAAAGAGGAGCATTGCTAATGAAAAATGATGGGAGGCTGTATTTAATTTTTAATTCCACAATTAATGTCAATAAGAATTGAATTTCAAGATCAAGGACTCCATTGGTTGTTAAATTGATTGAATTCATGTTATAGATGGTCCATGGGCATTTTTTTCATAAAGAATATAGCCATGAAGGATGAAGCAAAATTTAATTTCAAGGTTATTGCATGAAAAAAGTCCTAGTAACAATAAGAGGAGCCTAATTCACATGAGGTGATTAGAATGTCTCGTGATTTAAGAATTAAACCAGTTTACATTTGTACGGAATGCAAACCATCATGAATGACTCCCTTGATTGACGGATTTAAATAGATTGAGAGCTGTAATGGTGTTTATACTTGTTTGATTCAATCAATATAATAGGTTGTTTAGCCACATGTGTTGCTTTCCTGATCAATGTGTCAAAAAGTGTGTTTGGAGTCAAAAGAGGAGCATTGCTAATGAGAAATGATGGGAGGCTCTCTTTAATTTTTCATTCCACAATTAATATCAATAAGAAATGAATTTCAAGATCAAGGACTCCATTGGTTGTTAAATTGAATGAATTCATGTTATAGATGGTCCATGGGCATTTTTTCATAATGAATATAGTCATTAAGGAGGAAGCAAAATTTCATTTCATGGTTATTGCATGAAAAAAGTCCTAGTAACAATAAGAGGAGCCTAATTCACATGAGGCGACTAGAATTTCTCGTGATTGAAGAATTAAACCAGTTCACATTTGTACGGAATACAAACCATAATGAATGACTCCCTTGATTGGCGGATTTAAATAGATTAGGAGTTGTAATGGTGTTTATACTTGTTTGATTCAATCAATATACTAGGTTGTTTAGCTATATGTGTTAATTTTATGATCAATGTGTCAAAAGAGGTGCATTGCTAATGTGAAATCACTTGAGGCACTCTCTAATTTCTAATTGAACAATTAATATCAATAAAAAATGAATTTCATCATCAAGGACTCCATTGGTTGTTAAATTGAATGAATTCATGTTATAGATGGTCCATGGGCATTTTTTTCATAATGAATATAGTTATTAAGGATGAAGCAAAAATTTAATTTCAAGGTTATTGCATGAAAAAAGTCCTAGTAACAATAAGTGGAGCCTAATTCACCTGAGGTGATTATTAGAATGTCTCGTGATTTAAGAACTAAACCAGTTCACATTTGTACAAAATGCAAATCATGATGAATGACTCCTTTGTCTGACGGATTTAAATGGATATAGAGTTTTAAATGTTTTTATACTTGTTTGATTCAATCAATATAATAGGTTGTTTAGCTACATGTGTTAATTTTATGATCAATGTGTCAAAAAGTGTGTTTGGAATCAAAAGAGGAGCATTGCTAATGTGAAATGAATTGAGGCACTCTCTAATTTTGAATTGAACAATTAATATCAATAAAAAATGAATTTCAACATCAAGGACTCCATTGGTAGTTAAATTGAATGAATTCATGTTATAGATGGTCCATGGGCATTTTTTTCATAACGAATATAGTCATTAAGGATGAAGCAAAATTTAATTTCAACGTTATTGCATGAAAAAAGTCCTAGTAACAATAAGAGGAGCCTAATTCACATGAGGTGATTAGAATGTCTCGTGATTTAAGAATTAAACCAGTTTTCATTTGTACGGAATGAAAACCATAATGAATGACTCCCTTGATTGACGGATTTAAATAGATTGAGAGCTGTAATGGTGTTTATACTTGTTTGATTCAATCAATATACTAGGTTGTTTAGCCACGTCTGTTACTTTCGTGATCAATGTGTTAAAAAGTGTGTTTGGAGTCAAATGAGGAGCATTGCTAATGAGAAATGATGGGAGGCTGTATTTAATTTTTAATTCCACAATTAATATCAATAAGAATTGAATTTCAAGATCAAGGACTCCACTGATTGTTAATTTGTATGAATTCATGTTATAGATGGTCCATGGGCATTTTTTCAAAACGAATATTGTCATTAAGGATGAAGCAAAATTTAATTTCAAGGTTATTGCATGAAAAAAGTCCTAGTAACAATAAGTGGAGCCCAATTCACATGAGGTGATTAGAATGTCTCGTGATGTAAGAACTAAACCAGTTCACATTTGTACAAAATGCAAATCATGATGAATGACTCCTTTGTCTGACGGATTTAAATGGATTTAGAGTTTTAAATGTTTTTATACTTGTTTGATTCAATCAATATAATAGGTTGTTTAGCTACATGTGTTAATTTTATGATCAATGTGTCAAAAAGTGTGTTTGGAGTCAAAAGAGGAGCATTGCTAATGTGAAATCAATTGAGGCACTCTCTAATTTTGAATTGAACAATTAATATCAATAAAAAATGAATTTCAACATCAAGGACTCCATTGGTTGTTAAATTGAATGAATTCATGTTATAGATGGTCCATGGGCATTTTTTTCATAATGAATATAGTCATTAAGGATGAAGCAAAATTTAATTTCAAGGTTATTGCATGAAAAAAGTCCTTGTAACAATAAGAGGAGCCTAATTCACATGAGGTGATTAGAATGTCTCGTGATTTAAGAATTAAACCAGTTTCCATTTGTACGGAATGAAAACCATAATGAATGACTCCCTTGATTGACGGATTTAAATAGATTGAGAGCTGTAATGGTGTTTATACTTGTTTGATTCAATCAATATACTAGGTTGTTTAGCCACATGTGTTACTTTCGTGATCAATGTGTTAAAAAGTGTGTTTGGAGTCAAATGAGGAGCATTGCTAATGAGAAATGATGGGAGGCTGTCTTTAATTTTTAATTCCACAATTAATATCAATAAGAAATGAATTTCAAGATCAAGGACTCCATTGGTTGTTAAATTGAATGAATTCATGTTATAGATCGTCCATGGGCATTTTTTCATAACGAATATAGTCATTAAGGATGAAGCAAAATTTAATTTCAAGGTTATTGCAAGAAAAAAGTCCTGGTAACAATAATAGCATCCTAATTCACATGAGCCGATTAGAATGTCTCCTGATTTACGAATTAAATCAGTTCATATTTGTACAGATCGCAACCCATGATGAATGACTCCTTTGACTGACGGATTTAAATGGATTTAGAGTTTTAATGGTTTTTATACTTGTTTGATTCAATCAATATAATAGGTTGTTTAGCTACATGTGTTAATTTTATGATCAATGCGTCAAAAAGTGTCTTTGGAGTCAAAAGAGGAGCATTGCTAATGTGAAATCAATTGAGGCACTCTCTAATTTTGAATTGAACAATTAATATCAATAAAAAATGATTTTCAACATCAAGGACTCCATTGGTTGTTAAATTGAATGAATTCATGTTATAGATGGTCCATGGGCATTTTTTTCATAAAGAATATAGTCATTAAGGATGAAGCAAAATTTAATTTCAAGGTTATTGCATGAAAAAAGTCCTAGTAACAATAAGAGGAGCCTAATTCACATGAGGTGATTAGAATGTCTCGTGATTTAAGAATTAAACCAGTTTACATTTGTACGGAATGCAAACCATAATGAATGACTCCCTTGATTGGTGGATTTAAATACATTGGGAGCTGTAATGGTGTTTATACTTGTTTGATTCAATCAATACACTAGTTTGTTTAGCTATATGTGTTAATTTTATGATCAATGTGTCAAAAAGTGTGTTTGTAGTCAAAAGAGGAGCATTGCTAATGTGAAATCATTTGAGGCACTCTCTAATTTCGAATTGAACAATTAATATCAATAAAAAATGAATTTCATCATCAAGGACTCCATTGGTTGTTAAATTGAATGAATTCATGTTATAGATAGTCCATGGGCATTTTGTTCATAACGAATATAGTCATTAAGGATGAAGGAAAATTTAATTTCAAGCTAATTGCATGAAAAAAGTGCTAGTAACAATAAGTGGAGCCTAATTCACATGAGGTGATTAGAATGTCTCGTGATTTAAGAATTAAACCATTTTACATTTGTACGGAATGCAAACCATAATGAATGACTCCCTTGATTGACGGATTTAAATAGATCGAGAGCTGTAATGGTGTTTATACTTGTTTGATTCAATCAATATAATAGGTTGTGTAGCTAAATGTGTTAATTTTATGATCAATGTGTCAAAAAGTGTGTTTGGAGTCAAAGAGGAGCATTGCTAATGTGAAATGAATTGAGGCACTCTCTAATTTTGAATTGAACAATTAATATCAATAAAAAATGATTTTCAACATCAAGGACTCCATTGGTTGTTAAATTGAATGAATTCATGTTATAGATGGTCCATGGGCATTTTTTTCATAACAAATATAGTCATTAAGGATGAAGCAAAATTTAATTTCAAGATTATTGCATGAAAAAAGTCCTGGTAACTATAAGAGGAGCCTCATTCACATGAAGCGATTAGAATGTCTCGTGATTTAAGAATTAAATCAGTTCACATTTGTATAGAATGCAAACCTTGATGAATGACTCCTTTGACTGACGGATTTAAATGGATTTAAAGTTTTAATGGTTTTTATACTTGTTTGATTCCATCAATATAATAGGTTGTTTAGCTACATGTGTTAATTTTATGATCAATGTTTCAAAAAGTGTGTTTGGAGTCAAAAGAGGAGCATTGCTAATGTGACATCATTTGAGGCACTCTCTAATTTTGAATTGAACAATTAATATCAATAAAAAATGAATTTCAACATCAAGGACTCCATTGGTTGTTAAATTGAATGAATTCATGTTATAGATGGTCCATCGGCATTTTTTTTCATAAAGAATATAGTCATTAAGGATGAAGCAAAATTTAATTTGAAGGTTATTGAATGAAAAAAGTCCTTGTAAGAATAAGAGGAGCCTAATTGACATGAGGTGATTATAATGTCTCGGGATTTAAGAATTAAACCAGTTCACATTTTGAACGGAATACAAACCATAATGAATGACTCCCTTGATTGGCGGATTTAAATAGATTAGGAGCTGTAATGGTGTTTATACTTGTTTGATTCAATCAATATACTAGGTTGTTTAGCTATATGTGTTAATTTTATGATGAATGCGTCAAAAAGTGTGTTTGGAGTCAAAAGAGGAGCATTGCTAATGTGAAATCATTTGAGGCACTCTCTAATTTCGAATTGAACAATTAATATCAATAAAAAATGAATTTCACCATCAAGGACTCCATTGGTTGTTAAATTGAATGAATTCATATTATAGATGGTCCATGGGCATTTTTTTCATAACGAAAATAGTTATTAAGGATGAAGCAAAATTTAATTTCAAGGTTATTGCATGATAAAGTGCTAGTAACAATAAGTGGAGCCTAATTCACATGAGGTGATTAGAATGTCTCGTGATTTAAGAATTAAACCTTTTCACATTTGCACGGAATGCAAACCATAATGAATGACTCCCTTGATTGAAGGATTTATATAGATCGAGAGCTGTAATGGTGTTTATACTTGTTTGATTCAATCAATATAATAGGTTGTTTAGCTACATGAGTTAATTTTATGATCAATGTGTCAAAGAGTGTGTTTGGAGTCAAAAGATGAGCATTGCTAATGTGACATCATTTGAGGCACTCTCTAATTTTCAATTGAACAATTAATATCAATAATAAATGAATTTCAACATCAAGGACTCCATTGGTTGTTAAATTGAATGAATTCATGTTATAGATGGTCCATGGGCATTTTTTTCATAAAGAATATAGCCATGAAGGATGAAGCAAAATGTAATTTCAAGGTTATTGCATGAAAAAAGTCCTAGTAACAATAAGAGGAGCGTAATTCGCATGAGGTGATTAGAATGTCTCGTGATTTAAGAATTAATCCAGTTCACATTTGTATGGAATGGAAACCATAATGAATGACTCTTTTGATTGACAGATTTAGATAGATGGAGAGCTGTAATGGTGTTTATACTTGTTTGATTCAATCAATATACTAGGTTGTTTAGCCACATGTGTTACTTTCATGTTCAATGTGTCAAAAAGTGTGTTTGGAGTCAAAAGAGGAGCATTGCTAATGAGAAATGATGGGAGGCTGTCTCTAATTTTGAATTCCACAATTAATATCAATAAGAAATGAATTTCAACATCAAGGACTCCATTGGTTGTTAAATTGAATGAATTCATGTTATAGATGGTCCATGGGATTTTTTTCATAACGAATATAGTCATTAAGGATGAAGCAAAATTTAAGTTCAAGGTTATTGCATGAAAAAAGTCCTAGTAACAATATGAGGAGCCTAATTCACATGAGGTGATTAGGATGTCTCATGATTGAAGAATTAAATCAGTTCACATTTGTACAGAATGCAAACCTTGATGAATGACTCCTTTGACCGACAGATTTAAATGGATTTAGAGTTTTAAAGGTTTTTATACTTGTTTGATTCAATCAATATAATTGGTTGTTTAGCTACATGTGTTAATTTTATGATCAATGTGTCAAAAAGTGTGTTTGGAGTCAAAATAGGAGCATTGCTAATGTCAAATCATTTGAGGCACTCTCTAATTTTCAATTGAATAATTAATATCAATAAAAAATGAATTTTAACATCAAGGACTCCATTGGTTGTTAAATTGAATGAATTAATGTTATAGATGGTCCATGGGAATTTTTTTCATAACGAATATAGTCATTAAGGATGAAGCAAAATTTAATTTCAAGGTTATTGAATGAAAAAAGTCCTGGTAACAATAAGAGGAGCCTAATTGACATGAGGTGATTATAATGTCTCGTGATTTAAGAATTAAACCAGTTCACATTTGTACGGAATACAAACCATAATGAATGACTCCCTTGATTGGCGGATTTAAATAGATTAGGATCTGTAATGGTGTTTATACTTGTTTGATTCAATCAATATACTAGGTTGTTTAGCTATATGTGTTAATTTTATGATCAATGTTTCAAAAAGTTTGTTTGGAGTCAAAAGAGGAGCATTGCTAATGTGAAATCATTTGAGGCACTCTCTAATTTCGAATTGAACAATTAATATCAATAAAAATGAATTTCATCATCAAGGACTCCATTGGTTGTTAAATTGAATGAATTCATGTTATAGATGGTCCATGGGCATTTTTTTCATAATGAATATAGTTATTAAGGATGAAGCAAAATTTAATTTCAAGGTTATTGCATGAAAAAAGTCCTAGTAACAATAAGTGGAGCCTAATTCACATGAGGTGATTAGAATGTCTCGTGATTTAAGAACTAAACCAGTTAACATTTGTACAAATTGCAAATCATGATGAATGACTCCTTTGTCTGACGGATTTAAATGGATTTAGAGTTTTAAATGTTTTTATACTTGTTTGATTCAATCAATATAATAGGTTGTTTAGCTACATGTGTTAATTTTATGATCAATGTGTCAAAAAGTGTGTTTGGAGTCAAAAGAGGAGCATTGCTAATGTGAAATCAATTGAGGCACTCTCTAATTTTGAATTGAACAATTAATATCAATACAAAATGAATTTCAACATCAAGGACTACATTGGTTGTTAAATTGAATGAATTCATGTTATAGATGGTCCATGGGCATTTTTTTCATAACGAATATAGTCATTAAGGATGAAGCAAAATTTAATTTCAAGGTTATTGCATGAAAAAAGTCCTAGTAACAACAAGAGGAGCCTAATTCACATGAGGTGATTAGAATGTCTCGTGATTTAAGAATTAAACCAGTTCACATTTGTACAGAATGCAAATCATGATGAATGACTCCTTTGACTGACGAATTTAAATGGATTTAGAGTTTTAAAGGTTTTTATACTTGTTTGATTCAATCAATATAATAGGTTGTTTAGCTACATGTGTTAATTTTATGATCGATGTGTCAAAAAGTGTCTTTGGAGTCAAAAGAGGAGCATTGCTAATGAGAAATGATGGGAGGCTGTCTTTAATTTTTAATTCCACAATTAATATCAATAAGAAATGAATTTCAAGATCAAGGACTCCATTGGTTGTTAAATTGAATGAATATAGTTTATAGATGGTCCATGGGCATTTTTTTCATAATGAATATAGTCATTAAGGATGAAGCAAAATTTCATTTCAAGGTTATTGCATGAAAAAAGTCCTGGTAACAATAAGAGCAGCCTAATTCACATGAGGCGATTAGAATGTCTCGTGATTTAAGAATTAAACCAGTTCACATTTGTACAGAATGCAAATCATGATGAATGACTCCTTTGACTGACGAATTTAAATGGATTTAGAGTTTTAAAGGTTTTTATACTTGTTTGATTCAATCAATATAATAGGTTGTTTAGCCACATATGTTAATTTTATGATCAATGTGTCAAAAAGTGTCTTTGGAGTCAAAAGAGGAGCATTGCTAATGAGAAATGATGGGAGGTTGTATTTAATTTTTAATTCCACAATTAATATCAATGAGAAATGAATTTCAAGATCAAGGACTCCATTGGTTGTTAAATTGAATGAATTTATGTTATAGATGGTGCATGGGCATTTTTTCATAACGAATATAGTCATTAAGGAGGAAGCAAAATTTCATTTCAAGGTTATTGCATGAAAAAAGTCCTGGTAACAATAAGAGGAGCCTAATTCACATCAGGCGACTAGAATTTCTCGTGATTTAAGAATTAAACCAGTTCACATTTGTACGGAATACAAACCATAATGAATGACTCCCTTGATTGGCGGATTTAAATAGATTAGGAGCTGTAATGGTGTTTATACTTGTTTGATTCAATCAATATACTAGGTTGTTTAGCTATATGTGTTAATTTTATGATCAATGTTTCAAAAAGTGTGTTTGGAGTCAAAAGAGGAGCATTGCTAATGTGAAATCATTTGAGGCACTCTCTAATTTCGAATTGAACAATTAATATCAATAAAAATGAATTTCATCATCAAGGACTCCATTGGTTGTTAAATTGAATGAATTCATGTTATAGATGGTCCATGGGCATTTTTTTCATAATGAATATAGTTATTAAGGATGAAGCAAAATTTAATTTCAAGGTTATTGCATGAAAAAAGTCCTAGTAACAATAAGTGGAGCCTAATTCACATGAGGTGATTAGAATGTCTCGTGATTTAAGAACTAAACCAGTTCACATTTGTACAAATTGCAAATCATGATGAATGACTCCTTTGTCTGACGGATTTAAATGGATTTAGAGTTTTAAATGTTTTTATACTTGTTTGATTCAATCAATATAATATGTTGTTTAGCTACATGTGTTAATTTTATGATCAATGTGTCAAAAAGTGTGTTTGGAGTCAAAAGAGGAGCATTGCTAATGTGAAATCAATTGAGGCACTCTCTAATTTTGAATTGAACAATTAATATCAATAAAAAATGAATTTCAACATCAAGGACTTCATTGGTTGTTAAATTGAATGAATTCATGTTATAGATGGTCCATGGGCATTTCTTTCATAACGAATATAGTCATTAAGGATGAAGCAAAATTTAATTTCAAGGTTATTGCATGAAAAAAGTCCTAGTAACAATAAGAGGAGCCTAATTCACATGAGGTGATTAGAATGTCTCGTGATTTAAGAATTAAACCAGTTCACATTTGTACAAAATGCAAATCATGATGAATGACTCCTTTGACTGACGAATTTAAATGGATTTAGAGTTTTAAAGGTTTTTATACTTGTTTGATTCAATCAATATAATAGGTTATTTAGCTACATGTGTTAATTTTATGATCGATGTGTCAAAAAGTGTCTTTGGAGTCAAAAGAGGGGCATTGCTAATGAGAAATGATGGGAGGCTGTCATTAATTTTTAATTCCACAATTAATATCAATAAGAAATGAATTTCAAGATCAAGGACTCCATTGGTTGTTAAATTGAATGAATTTAGTTTATAGATGGTCCATGGGCATTTTTTTCATAATGAATATAGTCATTAAGGATGAAGCAAAATTTCATTGCAAGGTTATTGCATGAAAAAAGTCCTGGTAACAATAAGAGCAGCCTAATTCACATGAGGCGATTAGAATGTCTCGTGATTTAAGAATTAAACCAGTTCACATTTGTACAGAATGCAAATCATGATGAATGACTCCTTTGACTGACGAATTTAAATGGATTTAGAGTTTTAAAGGTTTTTATACTTGTTTGATTCAATCAATATAATAGGTTGTTTAGCCACATATGTTAATTTTATGATCAATGTGTGAAAAAGTGTCTTTGGAGTCAAAAGAGGAGCATTGCTAATGAGAAATGATGGGAGGCTGTCTTTAATTTTTAATTCCACAATTAATATCAATAAGAAATGAATTTCAAGATCAAGGACTCCTTTGATTGTTAAATTGAATGAATTCAGTTTATAGATGGTCCATGGGCATTTTCTTCATAATGAATATAGTCATTAAGGATGAAGCAAAATTTCATTTCAAGGTTATTGCATGAAAAAAGTCCTGGTAACAATAAGAGCAGCCTAATTCACATGAGGCGATTAGAATGTCTCGTGATTGAAGAATTAAATCAGTTCACATTTGTACAGAATGCAAACCATGGTGAATGACTCCTTTAACTGACGGATTGAAATGGATCTAGTGTTTTAATGGTTTTTATACTTGTTTGATTCAATCAATATAATAGGTTGTTTAGCTATATGTGTTAATTTTATGATCAATGTGTCAAAAAGTGTGTTTGGAGTCAAAAAAAGGAGCATTGCTAATGTGAAATCAATTGAGGCACTCTCTAATTTTGAATTGAACAATTAATATCAATAAAATATGAATTTCAACATCAAGGGCTCCATTGGTTGTTAAATTGAATGAATTCATGTTATAGATGGTCCATGGGCATTTTTTTTCATAACGAATATAGTCATTAAGGATGAAGCAAAATTTAATTTCAAGGTTATTGCATGAAAAAAGTCCTGGTAACAATAAGTGGAGCCTAATTGACATGAGGTGATTATAATGTCTCGTGATATAAAAATTAAACCAGTTCACATTTGTACGAAATTGAAACCATGATGAATGACTCCTTTGATTCACGGATGTCAATAAATTTTGAGTTGTAATGTTGTTTATACTTGATTGATTTTATCAATATACTAGGTTGTTTTGTCACATGTGCTAATTTCATGATCAATGTGTCAAAAAGTGTGTTTGGAATCCAAAGATGACAATTCCTAATGAGAAATGATGAGAGGCTGTCTCTAATTTTCAATTCGACAATTAGTATCAATAAGAAATGAATTTCAAGATCAAGGACTCCATTGGTTGTTAAATTGAATGAATTCATGTTATAGATGGTCCATGGGCATTTTTTTCATAACGAATATAGTCATTAAGGATGAAGCAAAATTTCATTTCAAGGTTATTGCATGAAAAAAGTCCTGGTAACAATAAGAGGAGCCTAATTCACATGAGGCGATTTGAATGTCTCGTGATTTAAGAATTAAACCAGTTCACATTTGTACAGAATGCAAATCATGATGAATGACTCCTTTGACTGACGAATTTAAATGGATTCAGTGTTTTAAAGGTTTTTATACTTGTTTGATTCAATCAATATAATAGGTTGTTTAGCTACATGTGTTAATTTTATGATCAATGTGTCAAAAAGTGTGTTTGGAGTCAAAAGAGGAGCATTACTAATGAGAAATGATGGGAGGCTGTCTTTAATTTTTAATTCCACAATTAATATCAATAAGAAATGAATTTCAAGATCAAGGACTCCATTGGTTGTTAAATTGAATGAATTCATGTTATAGATGGTCCATGGGCATCTTTTTCATAACGAATATAGTCATTAAGGATGAAGCAAAATTTCATTTCAATGTTATTGCATGAAAAAAGTCCTGGTAACAATAAGAGCAGCCTAATTCACATGAGGCGATTAGAATGTCTCGTGATTTAAGAATTAAATCAGTTCACATTTGTACAAAATGCAAACCATGATGAATGACTCCTTTAACTGACGGATTGAAATGGATCTAGTGTTTTAATGGTTTTTATACTTGTTTGATTCAATCAATATAATAGGTTGTTTA
Source organism: Ceriops zippeliana (assembly GCA_037897445.1). Lineage (NCBI taxonomy): Eukaryota > Viridiplantae > Streptophyta > Magnoliopsida > Malpighiales > Rhizophoraceae > Ceriops > Ceriops zippeliana. Next base: position 18,236 of record JBAPLH010001150.1, read on the forward strand.
GCTACATGTGTTAATTTTATGATCAATGTGTCAAAAAGTGTGTTTGGAGTCAAAAGAGGACCATTGCTAATGTGAAATCATTTGAGGCACTCTCTAATTTTCAATTGAACAATTCATATCAATAAAAAATGAATTTCAACATCAAGGACTCCATTGGTTATTAAATTGAATGAATTCATGTTATAGATGGTCCATGGGCATTTTTTTCATAACGAATATAGTCATTAACAATGAAGCAAAATTGAATTTCAAGGTTATTGAATGAAAAAAGTCCTGGTAATAATAAGAGGAGCCTAAGTCACATGAGGTGATTATAATGTCTCTGGATTTAAGAATTAAACCAGTTCACATTTGTACGGAATACAAACCATAATGAATGACTCCCTTGATTGGCGGATTTAAATAGATTGCGAGCTGTAATGGTGTTTATACTTGTTTGATTCAATCAATATACTAGGTTGTTTAGCCACATGTGTTACCTTCGTGATCAATGTGTCAAAAAGTGTCTTTGGAGTGAAAAGAGGAGCATTGCTAATGAGAAATGATGGGAGGCTGTCTTTCATTTTTAATTCCACAATTAATATCAATAAGAAATGAATTTCAAGATCAAGGACTCCATTGGTTGTTAAATTGAATGAATTCATATTATAGATGGTCCATGGGCATTTTTTTTCATAACGAATATAGTCATTAAGGATGAAGCAAAATTTCATTTCAATGTTATTGCATGAAAAAAGTCCTGGTAACAATAAGAGCAGCCTAATTCACATGAGGCGATTAGAATGTCTCGTGATTTAGAAATTAAATCAGTTCACATTTGTACAGAATGCAAACCATGGTGAATGACTCCTTTAACTGACGGATTGAAATGGATCTAGTGTTTTAATGGTTTTTATACTTGTTTGATTCAATCAATATAATAGGTTGTTTAGCTACATGTGTTAATTTTATGATCAATGTGTCAAAAAGTGTTTTTGGAGTCAAAAGAGGAGCATTGCTAATGTGAAATCAATTGAGGCACTCTCTAATTTTGAATTGAACAATTAATATCAATAAAAAATGAATTTCAACATCAAGGACTCCATTGGTTGTTAAATTGAATGAATTCATGTTATAGATTGTCCATGGGCATTTTTTTCATAACGAATATAGTCATTAAGGATGAAGCAAAATTTAATTTCAAGGTTATTGCATGAAAAAAGTCCTGGTAACAATAAGTGGAGCCTAATTGACATGAGGTGATTATAATGTCTTGTGATATAAGAATTAAACCAGTTCGCATTTGTACGAAATGGAAACCATGATGAATGACTCCTTTGATTCACGGATTTCAATAAATTTTGAGTTGTAATGTTTTTTATACTTGATTGATTTTATCAATATACTAGGTTGTTTAGTCACATGTGCTAATTTCATGATCAATGTGTCAAAAAGTGTGTTTGGAATCCAAAGATGACAATTCCTAATGTGAAATGATGAGAGGCTGTCTCTAATTTTCAATTCGACAATTAGTATCAATAAGAAATGAATTTCAAGATCAAGGACTCCATTGGTTGTTAAATTGAATGAATTCATGTTATAGATGGTCCATGGGCATTTTTTTCATAACGAATATAGTCATTAAGGATGAAGCAAAATTTCATTTCAAGTTTATTGCATGAAAAAAGTCCTGGTAACAATAAGAGCAGCCTAATTCACATGAGGCGATTAGAATGTCTCGTGATATAAGAATTAAATCAGTTCACATTTGTACAGAATGCAAACCATGGTGAATGACTCCTTTAACTGGCGGATTAAAATGGATCTAGTGTTTTAATGGTTTTTATACTTGTTTGATTCAATCAATATAATAGGTTGTTTAGCTACATGTGTTAATTTTATGATCAATGTGTCAAAATGTGTGTTTGGAGTCAAAAGAGGAGCATTGCTAATGTGAAATCAATTGAGGCACTCTCTAATTTTGAATTGAACAATTAATATCAATAAAAAATGAATTTCAACATCAAGGACTCCATTGGTTGTTAAATTGAATGAATTCATGTTATAGATTGTCCATGGGCATTTTTTTCATAACGAATATAGTCATTAAGGATGAAGCAAAATTTAATTTCAAGGTGATTGCATGAAAAAAGTCCTGGTAACAATAAGTGGAGCCTAATTGACATGAGGTGATTATAATGTCTCGTGATATAAGAATTAAACCAGTTCACATTTGTACGAAATGGAAACTATGATGAATGACTCCTTTGATTCACGAATTTCAATAAATTTTGAGTTGTAATGTTGTTTATACTTGATTGATTTTATCAATATAGTAGGTTGTTTAGTCACATGTGCTAATTTCATGATCAATGTGTCAAAAAGTGTGTTTGGAATCCAAAGATGACAATTCCTAATGAGAAATGATGAGAGGCTGTCTCTAATTTTCAATTCGACAATTAGTATCAATAAGAAATGAATTTCAAGATCAAGGACTCCATTGGTTGTTAAATTGAATGAATTCATGTTATAGATGGTCCATGGGAATTTTTTTCATAACGAATATAGTCATTAAGGATGAAGCAAAATTTCATTTCAAGGTTATTGCATGAAAAAAGTCCTGGTAACAATAAGAGCAGCCTAATTCACATGAGGCGATTAGAATGTCTCGGGATATAAGAATTAAATCAGTTCACATTTGTACAGAATGCAAACCATGGTGAATGACTCCTTTAACTGACGGATTAAAATGGATCTAGTGTTTTAATGGTTTTTATAGTTGTTTGATTCAATCAATATAATAGGTTGTTTAGCCACATGTGTTAATTTTATGATCAATGTGTCAAAAAGTGTGTTTGGAGTCAAAAGAGGAGCATTACTAATGAGAAATGATGGGAGGCTGTCTTTAATTTTTAATTCCACAATTAATATCAATAAGAAATGAATTTCAAGATCAAGGACTCCATTGGGTGTTAAATTCAATGAATTCATGTTATAGATGGTCCATGGGCATTTTTTTCATAACGAATATAGTCATTAAGGATGAAGCAAAATTTCATTTCAAGGTTATTGCATGAAAAAAGTCCTGGTAACAATAACAGTAGCCTAATTGACATGAGGTGATTATAATACCTTGTGATATAAGAATTAAACCAGTTCACATTTGTATGAAATGGAAACCATGATGAATGACACCTTTGATTCACGAATTTCAATAAATTTTGAGTTGTAATGTTGTTTATACTTGATTGATTTTATCAATATACTAGGTTGTTTAGTCATATGTGCTAATTTCATGATCAATGTGTCAAAAAGTGTGTTTGGAATCCAAAGACGACAATTCCTAATGAGAAATGATGAGAGGCTGTCTCTAATTTTCAATTCGACAATTAGTATCAATAAGAAATGAATTTCAAGATCAAGGACTCCATTGGTTGTTAAATTGAATGAATTCATGTTATAGATGGTCCATGGGCATTTTTTTTTCATAATGAATATAGTCATTAAGGATGATGAAGCAAAATTTCATTTCAAGGTTATTGCATGAAAAAAGTCCTGGTAACAATAAGAGCAGCCTAATTCACATGAGGCGATTAGAATGTCTCGTGATATAAGAATTAAATCAGTTCACATTTGTACAGAATGCAAACCATGGTGAATGACTCCTTTACTCCATTGGTTGTTAAATTGAATGAATTCATGTTATAGATGGTCCATGGGCATTTTTTTCATAACGAATATAGTCATTAAGGATGAAGCAAAATTTCATTTCAAGGTTATTGCATGAAAAAAGTCCTGGTAACAATAAGAGCAGCCTAATTGACATGAGGTGATTATAATGCCTCGTGATATAAGAATTAAACCAGGTCACATTTGTACGAAATGGAAACCATGATGAATGACTCCTTTGATTCACGGATTTCAATAAATTTTGAGTTGTAATGTTGTTTATACTTGATTGATTTTATCAATATACTAGGTTGTTTAGTCACATGTGCTAATTTCATGATCAATGTGTCAAAAAGTGTGTTTGGAATCCAAAGATGACAATTCCTAATGAGAAATGATGAGAGGCTGTCTCTAATTTTCAATTCGACAATTAGTATCAATAAGAAATGAATTTCAAGATCAAGGACTCCATTGGTTGTTAAATTGAATGAATTCATATTATAGATGGTCCGTGGGCATTTTTTTCATAACGAATATAGTCATTAAGGATGAAGCAAAATTTCATTTCAAGGTTATTGCATGAAAAAAGTCCTGGTAACAATAAGAGCAGCCTAATTCACATGAGGTGATTAGAATGTCTCGTGATTTAAGAATTAAACCAGTTCACATTTGTACAGAATGCAAATCATGGTGAATGACTCCTTTTACTGATGGAATTAAATGGATTTAGAGTTATAAAGGTTTTTATACTTGTTTGATACAATCAATATAATAGGTTGTTTAGCTACATGTGTTAATTTTATGATCAATGTGTCAAAAAGTGTGTTTGGAGTCAAAAGAGGAGCATTGCTAATGTGAAATCAATTGAGGCACTCTCTAATTTTGAATTGAACAATTAATATCAAGAAAAAATGAATTTCAACATCAAGGACTCCATTGGTTGTTAAATTGAATGAATTCATGCTATCGATGGTCCATGGGCATTTTTTTCGTAAAGAATATAGTCATTAAGGATGAAGCAAAATTTAATTTCAACGTTATTGCATAAAAAATTCGTAGTAAAAATAGGAGCAACCTAATTCACATGAGGTGATTACAATGTCTCGTGATTTAAGCATTAAACCAGTTCACATTTGTACGGAATGCAAACCATGATGACGGACTCCCTTGATTGATGGATTTAAATAGATTTATAGTTGTAATGGTGTTTATACTTGTTTGATTCAATCAATATGCTAGGTTGTTTAGCCACATGTGTTACTTTCATGATCAATGTGTCAAAAAGTGTGTTTGGAGTCAAAAGAGGAGCATTGCTAATGAGAAATGATGGGAGGCTGTCTTTCATTTTTAATTCCACAATTAATATCAATAAGAAATGAATTTCAAGATCAAGGACTCCATTGGTTGTGAAATTGAATGAATTCATGTTATACATCGTCCATGGGCATTTTTTCATAACGAATATAGTCATTAAGGATGAAGCAAAATTTAATTTCAAGGTTATTGCATGAAAAAAGTCCTGGTAACAATAAGAGCAGCCTAATTCACATGAGGCGATTAGCATAATAGGTTTTTATACTTGTTTGATTCAATCAACATAATAGGTTGTTTAGCTACATGTGTTAATTTTATGATCAATGTGTCAAAAAGTGTGTTTGGAGTCAAAAGAGGAGCATTGCTAATGTGAAATCATTTGAGTCACTCTCTAATTTTGAATTGAACAATTAATATCAATAAAAAATGAATTTCAACATCAAGGACTCCATTGGTTGTTAAATTGAATGAATTCATGTTATAGATGGTCCATGAGTATTTTTTTCATAAAGAATATAGCCATTAAGGATCAAGCAAAATTTAATTTGAAGGTTATTGCATGAAAAAAGTCCTAGTAAGAATAAGAGGAGCCTAATTCACATGAGGTGATTAGAATGTCTCGGGATTTAAGAATTAAACCAGTTCACATTTGTACGGAATACAAACCATGATGAATGACTCCCTTGATTGGCGGATTTAAATAGATTGGGAGTTGTAATGGTGTTTATACTTGTTTGATTCAATCAATATACTAGGTTGTTTAGCTATATGTGTTAATTTTATGATCAATGTGTCAAAAAGTGTGTTTGGAGTCAAAAGAGGAGCATTGCTACTGTGAAATCATTTGAGGCACTCTCTAATTTCGAATTGAACAATTAATATCAATAAAAAACGAATTTCATCATCAAGGACTCCATTGGTTGTTAAATTGAATGAATTCATGTTATAGATGGTCCATGGGCATTTTTTCATAATGAATATAGTTAATAAGGATGAAGCAAAATTTAATTTCAAGGTTATTGCATGAAAAAAGTCCGAGTAACAATAAGTGGAGCCTAATTCACCTGAGGTGATTAGAATGTCTTGTGATTTAAGAATTAAACCAATTCATAATTGAACAAAATGCAAATCATGATGAATGTCTCCTTTGACTGATCGATTTAAATGGATTTAGAGTTTTAAATGTTTTTATACTTGTTTGATTCAATCAATATAATAGGTTGTTTAGCTACATGTGTTAATTTTATGATCAATGTGTCAAAAAGTGTGTTTGGAGTCGAAAGAGGAGCATTGCTAAGGAGAAATGATGGGAGGCTGTCTTTAATTTTTAATTCCATGATTAATATCAATAAGAAATGAATTTCAAGATCAACGACTCCATTGGTTGTTAAATTGAATGAATTCATGTTATAGATCGTCCATGGGCATTTTTTTCATAACGAATATAGTCATTAAGGATGAAGCAAAATTTCATTTCAAGGTTATTGCATGAAAAAAGTCCTGGTAACAATAAGAGGAGTCTAATTCACATGAGGCGATTAGAATGTCTCGTGATTTAAGAATTAAACCAGTTCACATTTGTACAGAATGCAAATCATGATGAATGACTCCTTTGACTGACGAATTTAAATGGATTTAGAGTTTTAAATGTTTTTATACTTGTTTGATTCAATCAATATAATAGGTTGTTTAGCTACATGTGTTAATTTTATGATCAATGTGTCAAAAAGTGTGTTTGGAGTCAAAAGAGGAGCATTGCTAATGTGAAATCATTTGAGTCACTCTCTAATTTTGAATTGAACAATTAATATCAATAAAAAATGAATTTCAACATCAAGGACTCCATTGGTTGTTAAATTGAATGAATTCATGTTATAGATGGTCCTTGAGCATTTTTTTCATAGAGAATATAGCCATTAAGGATAAAGCAAAATTTAATTTGAAGGTTATTGCATGAAAAAAGTCCTAGTAAGAATAAGAGGAGCCTAATTCACATGAGGTGATTAGAATGTCTCGGGATTTAAGAATTAAACCAGTTCACATTTGTACGGAATACAAACCATGATGAATGACTCCCTTGATTGGCGGATTTAAATAGATTGGGAGCTGTAATGGTGTTTATACTTGTTTCATTCAATCAATATACTAGGTTGTTTAGCTATATGTGTTAATTTTATGATCAATGTGTCAAAAATTGCGTTTGGAGTCAAAGGAGGAGCATTGCTAATGTGAAATCAACTGAGGGACTCTGTAATTTTGAATTGAACAATTAATATCAATAAAAAATAAATTTCAACATCAAGGACTCCATTGGTTGTTAAATTGAATGAATTCATGTTATAGATGGTCCATGGGCATTTTATTCATAACGAATATAGTCATTAAGGATGAAGCAAAATTTAATTTCATGGTTATTGCATGAAAAAAGTCCTGGTAACAATAAGAGGAGCCTAATTGACATGAGGTGATTATAATGTCTCATGATTTAAGAATTAAACCAGTTCACATTTTTACGAAATGGAAACCATGATGAATGACAACTTTGCTTCATGGATTTCAATAAATTTTGAGTTGTAATGTTGCTTATACTTGATTGATTTTATCAATATGCTAGGTTGTTTAGTCACATGTGCTAATTTCATGATCAATGTGTCAAAAAATGTGTTTGGAGTCAAAAGATGACAATTGCTAATGAGAAATGATGAGAGGGTGTCTCTCATTTTCAATTCGACAATTAGTATCAATAAGAAATGAATTTCAAGATCAAGGACTCCATTGGTTGTTAAATTGAATGAATTCATGTTATAGATGGTCCATGGGCATTTTTTTCATTACAAATATAGTCATTAAGGATGAAGCAAAATTTAATTTGAAGGTTATTGCATGAAAAAAGTCCTGGTAACAATAAGAGGAGCCTAATTGACATGAGGTGATTATAATGTCTCGTGATTTAAGAATTAAACCAGTTCACATTTGTACGAAATGGAAACCATGATGAATGACTCCTTTGATTCACGGATTTCAATAAATTTTCAGTTGTTATGTTGCTTATACTTGATTGATTTTATCAATATCCTAGGTTGTTTAGTCACATGTGCTAATTTCATGATCAATGTGTGAAAAAGTGTGTTTGGAGTCAAAAGATGACAATTGCTAATGAGAAATGATGAGAGGCTATCTCTAATTTTCAATTCGACAATGAGTATCAGTAAGAAATGAATTTCAAGATCAAGGACTCCATTGGTTGTTAAATTGAATGAATTCATGTTATAGATGGTCCATGGGCATTTTTTTCATAACGAATATAGTCATTAAGGATGAAGCAAAATTTAATTTCAAGGTTATTGCATGAAAAAAGTCCTAGTAACAATAAGAGGAGCCTAATTCACATGAGCTGATTAGAATATCTCGTGATTTAAGAATTAAACCAATTCACATTTGTACGGAATGCAAACCATAATGAATGACTCCCTTGATTGATGGATTTAAATAGATTGAGAGCTGTAATGGTGTTTATACTTGTTTGATTCAATCAATATACTAGGTTGTTTAGCCACATGTGTTACTTTCATGATCAATGTGTCAAAAAGTGTGTTTGGAGTCAAAAGAGGAGCATTGCTAATGAGAAATGATGGGAGGCTGTCTTTAATTTTTAATTCCACAATTAATATCAATAAGAAATGAATTTCAAGATCAAGGACTCCATTGGTTGTTAAATTGAATGAATTCATGTTATAGATGGCCCATGGGCATTTTTTTCATAAAGAATATAGCCATTAAGGATGAAGCAAAATTTAATTTGAAGGTTATTGCATGAAAAAAGTCCTAGTAACAATAAGAGGAGCCTAATTCACATGAGGTGATTAGTATGTCTCGGGATTTAAGAATTAAACCAGTTCACATTTGTACGGGATACAAACCATCATGAATGACTCCCTTGATTGGCGGATTTAAATAGATTGGGAGCTGTAATGGTGTTTGTACTTGTTTGATTCAATCAATAGACTAGGTTGTTTAGGTATATGTGTTAATTTTATGATCAATGTGTCAAAAAGTGTGTTTGGAGTCAAAAGAGGAGCATTGCTAATCTGAAATCATTTGAGGCACTCTCTAATTTCGAATTGAACAATTAATATCAAGAAAAAATAAATTTCAACATCAAGGACTCCATTGGTTGTTAAATTGAATGAATTCATGTTATAGATGGTCCATGGGCATTTTTTTCATAAAGAATATAGTCATTAAGGATGAACCAAAATTTAATTTCAAGGTTATTTCATGAAAAAAGTCCTAGTAACAATAAGTGGAGCCTAATTCACATGAGGTGATTAGAATGTCTCGTGATTGAAGAATTAAACCAGTTTTCATTTATACGGAATGAAAACCATAATGAATGACTCCCTTGATTGACGGATTTAAATAGATTGAGAGCTGTAATGGTGTTTATACTTGTTTGATTCAATCAATATACTTGGTTGTTTAGCCATATGTGTTACTTTCGTGATCAATGTGTCAAAAAGTGTGTTTGGAGTCAAATGAGGAGCATTGCTAATGAGAAATGATGGGAGGCTGTCTTTAATTTTTAATTCCATAATTAATATCAATAAGAAATGAATTTCAAGATCAAGGACTCCATTGGTTGTTAAATTGAATGAATTCATGTTATAGATGGTCCATGGGCATTTTTTCATAACGAATATAGTCTTTAAGGATGAAGCAAAATTTCATTTCAAGGTTATTGCATGAAAAAAGTCCTGGTAACAATAAGAGCAGCCTAATTCACATGAGGTGATTATACTATCTCGTGATTTAAGAATTAAACCAGTTCACATTTGTACGGAATGCAAACCATAATGAATGACTCCCTTGATTGATGGATTTAAATAGATTGAGAGCTGTAATGGTGTTTATAGTTGTTTGATTCAATCAATATACTAGGTTGTTTAGACACATATGTTACTTTCATGATCAATGTGTCAAAAAGTGTGTTTCGAGTCAAAAGAGGAGCATTGCTAATGAGAAATGATGGGAGGCTGTCTTTAATTTTTAATTCCACAATTAATATCAATAAGAAATTCATTTCAAGATCAAGGACTCCATTGGTTGTTAAATTGAATGAATTCATGTTATAGATCGTCCATGGGCATTTTTTTCATAACGAATATAGTCATTAAGGATGAAGCAAAATTTAATTTGAAGGTTATTGCATGAAAAAAGTCCTGGTAACAATAAGAGGAGTCTAATTCACATGAGGCGATTAGAATATCTCGTGATTTAAGAATTAAACCAGTTCACATTTGTACAGAATGCAAATCATGATGAATGACTCCTTTGACTGACGGATTTAAATGGATTTAGAGTTTTAAAGGTTGTTATACTTGTTTGATTCAATCAATATAATAGGTTGTTTAGCTACATGTGTTGATTTTATGATCAATATGTCAAAAAGTGTGTTTGGAGTCAAAAGAGGAGCATTGCTAATGTGAAATCATTTGGGGCACTCTCTAATTTTGAATTGAACAATTAATATCAAAAAAAAAATGAATTTCAACATAAGGACTCCATTGGTTGTTAATTTGAATGAATTCATGTTACAGATGGTCCATGAGCATTTTTTTCATAAAGAATATAGCCATTAAGGATAAAGCAAAATTTAATTTCAAGGCCATTACATGAAAAAAGTCCTAGTCACAATAAGAGGAGCCTAATTCACATGAGGTGATTAGAATGTCTCGGGATTTAAGAATTAAACCAGTTCTCATTTGTACGGAATACAAACCATAATCAATGACTCCCTTGATTGACAGATTTAAATAGATTGGGAGCTGTAATGGTGTTTATACTTGTTTGATTCAATCAATATACTAGGTTGTTTAGCCACATGTGTTAATTTCATGATCAATGTGTCAAAAAGTGTGTTTGGAGTCAAAAGTGGAGCATTACTAATGAGAAATGATGGGAGGCTGTCTCTAATTTTGAATTCTACAATTAATATCAACAAGAAATGAATTTCAAGATCAAGGACTCCATTGGTTGTTAAATTGAATGAATTGATATTATAGATGGTCCATGGGCATTTTTTTCATAACGAATATAGTCATTAAGGATGAAGGAAAATTTAATTTCAAGGTTATTACATGAAAAAAGTCCTGGTAACAATAAGAGCAGCCTAATTCACATGAGGCGATTATAATGTCTCGTGATTTAAGAATTAAATCAGTTCACATTTGTACAGAATGCAAACCTTGATGAATGACTCCTTTGAATGACGGATTTAAATGGTTTTAGAGTTTTAATGGTGTTTATACTTGTTTGATTCAATCAATATAATAGGTTATTTAGCTACATGTGTTGATTTTATGATCAATATGTCAAAAAGTGTGTTTGGAGTCAAAAGAGGAGCATTGCTAATGTGAAATCATTTGACGCAGTCTTTAATTTTCAATTGAACAATTAATATGAATAAAAAATAAATTTCAACGTAAGGACTCCATTGGTTGTTAAATTAAATGAATTAATGTTATAGATGGTCCATAGGCATTTTTTTCATAAAGAATATAGCCATTAAGGATGAAGCAAAATTTAATTTCAAGGTTATTGCATGAAAAAAGTCCTAGTAACAATAAGAGGAGCCTAATTCACATGAGGTGATTAGAATGTCTCGTGATTTAAGAATTAAATCAGTTCACATTTGTACAGAATGCAAACCTTGATGAATGACTCCTTTGACTGACGGATTTAAATTGATTTAGAGTTTTAATGGTGTTTATACTTGTTTGATTCAATCAATATAATAGGTTATTTAGCTACATGTGTTGATTTTATGATCAATATGTCAAAAAGTGTGTTTGGAGTCAAAAGAGGAGCATTGCTAATGTGAAATCATTTGGGGCACTCTCTAATTTTCAATTGAACAATTAATATAAAAAAAAAATGAATTTCAACATAAGGACTCCATTGGTTGTTAATTTGAATGAATTCATGTTACAGATGGTCCATTAGCATGTTTTTCATAAAGAATATAGCCATTAACGATGAAGCAAAATTTAATTTCAAGGTCATTGCATGAAAAAAGTCCTAGTAACAATAAGAGGTGCCTAATTCACATGAGGTGATTAGAATGTCTCGGGATTTAAGAATTAAACTAGTTCACATTTGTACGGAATACAAACCATAATCAATAACTCCCTTGATTGACGGATTGAAATAGATTGGGAGCTGTAATGGAGTTTATACTTGTTTGATTCAATCAATATACTAGGTTGTTTAGCCACATGATTTAATTTCATGATCAATGTGTCAAAAAGTGTGTTTGGAGTCAAAAGAGGAGCATTGCTAATGAGAAAAGATGGGAGGCTGTCTCTAATTTTGAATTCTACAATTAATATCAACAAGAAATGAATTTCAAGATCAAGGACTCCATTGGTTGTTAAATTGAAACAATTCATATTATAGATGGTCCATGGGCATTTTTTTCATAACGAATATAGTCATTAAGGATGAAGGAAATTTTAATTTCAAGGTTATTACATGAAAAAAGTCCTGGTAACAATAAAAGCAACCTAATTCACATGAGGCGATTATAATGTCTCGTGATTTAAGAATTAAATCAGTTCACATTTGTACAGAATGCAAACCTTGATGAATGACTCCTTTAACTAACAGATTTAAATGGATTTAGAGTTTTAATGGTTTTTATACTTGTTTGATTCAATCAATATAATAGGTTGTTTAGTTACATGTGTTAATTTTATGATCAATGTGTCAAAAAGTGTGTTTGGAGTCAAAAGAGGAGCATTGCTAATGTGAAATCATTTGAGGCACTCTCTAATTTTTAATTGAACAATTAATATCAATAAAAAATAAATTTCAACATAAGGACTCCATTGGTTGTTAAATTGAATGAATTCATGTTATAGATGGTCCATTGCCATTTTTTTCATAAAGAATATAGCCATTAAGGATGAAGCAAAATTTAATTTCATGGTTATTGCTTGAAAAAAGTCCTAGTAACAATAAGAGGAGCCTAATTCACATGAGGTGATTAGAATGTCTCGTGATTTAAGAATTAAACCAGTTTACATTTGTACGGCATGCAAACCATAATGACTAACTCCCTTGATTGACCAATTTAAATAGATTGAGAGCTGTAATGGTGTTTATACTTTTTTGATTCAATCAATATACTAGGTTGTTTAGCCACATGTGTTACTTTCGTGATCAATGTGTCAAAAAGTTTGTTTGAAGTCAAAAGAGGAGCATTGCTAATGAGAAATGATGGGAGGTTGTTAAATTGAATGAATTCATGTTATAGATCGTCCATGGGCATTTTTCATAAATAATATAGTCATTGATGAAGCAAAATTTCATTTCAAGGTTATTGCATGAAAAAAGTCCTGGTAACCATAAGAGGAGCCTAATTCACATGAGGCGATTAGAATGTCTCATCATTTAAGAATTAAACCAGTTCACATTTGTACAGAATGCAAATCATGATGAATGACTCCTTTGACTGACGGATTTAAATAGATTTAGAGTTTTAAAGGTTTTTATACTTGTTTGATTCAATCAATATAATAGGTTGTTTAGCTACATGTGTAAATTTTATGATCAATGTGTCAAAAAGTGTGTTTGGAGTCAGAAGAGCAGCATTGCTCATGTGAAATCAATTGAGGCACTCTCTAATTTTGAATTGAACAATTAATATCAATAAAAATGAATTTCAACATCAAGGACTCCAGTGGTTGTTAAATTGAATGAATTCATGTTATAGGTGGTCCATGGGCATTTTTTTCATAACGAATATAGTCATTAAGGATGAAGCAAAATTTAATTTCATGGTTATTGCATGAAAAAAGTCCTGGTAACAATAAGAGATTCACATGAGGCGATTAGAATGTCTTGTGATTTAAGAATTAAATTAGTTCACAATTGTACAGAATGCAAACCATGATAAATGACTCCTTTGACTGATAGATTTAAATGGATTTAGAGTTTTAATGGTGTTTATACTTGTTTGATTCAATCAATATAATAGGTTGTTTAGCTACATGTGTTAATTTTATGATGAATGTGTCAAAAAGTGTGTTTGGAGTCAAAAGAGGAGCATTGCTAATGTGAAATCATTTGAGGTACTCTCTAATTTTGAATTGAACAATTAATATCAATAAAAAATGAATTTCAACATAAGGACTCCATTGGTTGTTAAATTCAATGAATTCATGTTATTGATGGTCCATGGGCATTTTTTTCATAACAAATATAGTCATTAAAGATGAAGGAAAATTTAATTTGAAGGTTACTGCATGAAAAAAGTCCTGGTAACAATAAGAGCAGCCTAATTCACATCAGGCGATTATAATGCCTCGTGATTTAAGAATTAAATCAGTTCACATTTGTATAGAATGCAAACCATGATGAATGACTCCTTTAACTGACGGATTGAAATGGATCTAGTGTTTTAATTGTTTTTATACTTGTTTGATTCAATCAATATAATAGGTTGTTTAGTTACATGTGTTAATTTTATGATCAATGTGTCAAAAAGTGTGTTTGGAGTCAAAGAGAAGAGGAGCATTGCTAATGTGAAATCATTTGAGGCACTCTCTAATTTTGATTGAATTGAACAATTAAAATCAATAAAAAATGAATTTCAACATCAAGGACTCCGTTGGTAGTTAAATTGAATGAATTGATGTTATAGATGGTCCATGGGCATTTTTTTCATAATGAATATAGTCATTATGGATGAAGCAAAATTTAATTTCAAGGTTATTGCATGAAAAATGCCCTCGTAACAATAAGAGGAGCCTAATTCACATGAGGCGATTAGAATGTCTTGTGATTTAAGAATTAAATCAGTTCACATTTGTACAGAATGCAAACCATGATGAATGACTCCTTTGACTGACGGATTTAAATGGATTTATAGTTTTTATGGTTTTTATACTTGCTTGATTCAATCAATATAATAGGTTGTTTAGCTACATGTGTTAATTTTATGATCAATATGTCAAAAAGTGTGTTTGGAGTCAAAAGAGGAGCATTGCTAATGTGAAATCATTTGAGGCACTCTCTAATTTTGAATTGAACAATTAATATCAATTAAAAATGAATTTCAACATCAAACAGTATGTTGGTTGTTAAATTGAATGAATTCATGTTATAGATGGTCCATGGGCATTTTTTTCATAACGAATATAGTCATTAAGGATGAAGCAAAATTTTATTTCAAGGTTATTGCATGAAAAAAGTCCTTGTAACAATAAGAGCAGCCTAATTCACATGAGGTGATTAGAATGTCTCGTGATGTAAGAATTAAACCAGTTCACATTTCTACGGAATACAAACCATAATGAATGACTCCCTTGATTGGCGGATTTAAATAGATTGGGAGCTGTAATGGTGTTTATACTTGTTTGATTCAATCAATATACTAGGTTGTTTAGCTATATGTGTTAATTTTATGATCAATGTGTCAAAAAGTGTGTTTGGAGTCAAAAGAGGAGCATTGCTAATGTGAAATCATTTGAGGCACTCTCTAAATTCGAATTGAACAATTAATATCAGAAAAAAAATAAATTTCAACATCAAGGACTCCATTGGTTGTTAAATTGAATGAATTCATGTTATAGATGGTCCATGGGCATTTTTTTCATAAAGAATATAGTCATTAAGGATGAAGCAAAATTTAATTTCAAGGTTATTGCATGAAAAAATTCCTAGTAACAATAAGTGGAGCCTAATTCACATGAGGCGATTAGAATGTCTCGTGATTTAAGAATTAAATCAGTTCACATTTGTATAGAATGCAAACCTTGTTGAATGACTCCTTTGACTGACAGATTTAAATGGATTTATAGTTTTAATGATTTTTATACTTGTTTGATTCAATCAATATAATAGGTTGTTTAGCTACATGTGTTAATTTTATGATCAATGTGTCAAGAAGTGTGTTTGGAGTCAAAAGAGGAGCATTGCTAATGTGAAATCATTTGTGGCACTCTCTAATTTTCAATTGAACAATTAATATCAATAAAAAATATATTTCAACATCAAGGACTCCATTGGTTGTTAAATTGAGTGAATTCATGTTATAGATGGTCCATGGGCATTTTTTTCATCACGAATATAGTCATTATGGATGAAGCAAAATTTAATTTCAAGGCTATTGCATGAAAAATGTCCTCGTAACAATAAGAGGAGCCTAATTCACATGAGGCGATTAGAATGTCTTGTGATTTAAGAATTAAATCAGTTCACATTTGTACAGAATGCAAACCATGATGAATGACTCCTTTGACTGACGGATTTAAATGGATTTATAGTTTTTATGGTTTTTATACTTGCTTGATTCAATCAATATAATAGGTTGTTTAGCTACATGTGCTAATTTTATGATCAATATGTCAAAAAGTGTGTTTGGAGTCAAAAGAGGAACATTGCTAATGTGAAATCATTTGAGGCACTCTCTAATTTTGAATTGAACAATTAATATCAATTAAAAATGAATTTCAACATCAAACAGTACGTTGGTTGTTAAATTGAATGAATTCATGTTATAGATGGTCCATGGGCATTTTTTTTCATATAACGAATATAGTCATTAAAGGATGAAGCAAAATTTAATTTCCCAGGTTATTACATGAAAAAAGTTCCTATGTAACAATAAGAGCAGCCTAATTCACATGAGCTGATTAGAATGTCTCGTGATGTAAGAATTAAACCAGTTCACATTTCTACGGAATACAAACCGTAATGAATGACTCCCTTGATTGGCGGATTTAAATAGATTGGGAGCCGTAATGGTGTTATTTTATACTTGTTTGATTCAATCAATATATACTAGGTTGTTTTAGCTATATGTGTTAAATTTTATGAATCAAATGTGTCAAAAAGTGTGTGTTTGGAGTCAAAAGAGGAGCATTGCTACTGTGAAATCATTTGAGGCACTCTCTAATTTCGAATTGAACAATTAATATCAGAAAAAAATAAATTTCAACATCAAGGACTATCCATTGGTTTGTTAAATTGAATGAATTCATGTTATAGATGGACCATGGGCAGTTTTTTCGTAACGAAATATAGTCATTAAGGATGAAGCAAAACTTAAATTTCTAAGGTTATTGCATGAAAAAAGTCCTCGTAACA